>OMLM01009438.1:0-19709 GCA_900302695.1 Helostoma temminkii
TTATTAATATAATAATAAAACAATACAATACAATAATCATTCATTCATCTTCTGAACCGCTTAGTCCCCACAGGGGTCACGGGTGTGCTGGAGCCTATCCCAGCCGGCTTAGGGGCGAGAGGCAGGGTACACCCTGGACGGGTCGCCAGTCCATCGCAGGGCCACATATAGACAAACAACCATTCACACTCTCACTAATACAATAATCACATTTTTTAAATTAATTTTTGATTTCTGTTTTTTAATATTAGTCTGGGGACAGCAGGGAGTATTAATATTAATATGCTGGAGAGATGTCTCCATCAGTCTGGCACCATTACAGGACAGAAAATAAGGGTCAGTGACAGATGTGAATGATATCCAAGCAGGGACACCTAAAGCCACCAGGAATCTCTAAAATATCAGCAGTGTCACGTGGTGGTGTCTGCAGATGCTACATACAACACAGAAGCAAATGATGCCTTAAACAAGTCTGAGGATACCGAGATCATAGAGCCAACAGGGAGATGTGAGCTTACCTGACACAGGTGACAGGACCATGTTGCCTGACCTTTGAACTTCGTCAAATTTGCTGAAGATGACGTTCAACCTGTACAAAGAGGGGAAAGGGACAATTATCACCAGCTGGCAGTACCCCATTCATAGCAGAGAATACAGTCTCTCCAGAGAGCAGTTAAATAGGCCAAGGCGAGAACACGTCACCCAAATATGTGTCCAAAGACACGGAGGTGATTGTCGATTGTGGTGCCTGATGGTAAACCAGAACAAACACTAACAATCGCACTGTCGGATTAACGGCCACAGGTGACTCTTTCTGAGAATAAATAATCTGGTATTAATCTGTGACGTCAACGCACCGTGATTGAGGGAGGCCCTTCTTTCCCAGGTCTATTCTCACTCGCTCTCCGACGTGGCGGTAGATCTCCACGAGGCAGTTCATGGCTCCGTCACGCACCTTCGTGGCAAAAACGAACACACAAACACACACTGTTAATCAAAAAGACCACAGACCACAGTCACGTTTCATCACTTCAAAACTGCAACATTTTTATCCTGTGCAAAAACCAAAAGCTAAGACAAATTCTGTGTTTATTTTCCCTTAATTTGCTTTCAAAACTAACTTTCTGGTTTATTTACTTTCTGAAATATAAAGAAAAGCAAGTACTTTTCTGGTAAATTATCATTGCACAACCAAGCATTTGCTCTGTTTTAGTTTTTTGACATTATAATTGTTGCTGTATTTTTTATTTTGTGCACACATTCCAAATTCATGTGTAGCCCTACATTTGGTTTACGCTATTAGCAGATATAAATGCTAATACAAAGCTTACAATGAAACTGATTTGATATGATGCGTGTGTTTCAAATCGCAGAAGCAACTCATCATTTTGATGATGATGATGATTCGTAGCGCACAGACAAGTGCTTCAGTGCACATGTGCAAGAGATGTATGTTTAGTTTCAGGAGGGGAAGTTCATGGGCACGGCTTCCTGCTCTCAGGAGGAAGTGTGATTCCGGGGATGATAGCCTTTGGCAGCCTATCAGTGGACAAACTACAGAGCTGAGCTGGGACATGAGGAGGATGAGGGTGAGAGAGAAGAACCCACAGCTTCAAGACCACAAGCTTGTGTAATAGCAGCTACATTATTGTGCAACTCACACAGGGAGTGAAAAAGAGTGTAAAACTGACAAAACAGTGTTGCTGCTGGGCTGTAATGTCTGATTTTGACCAGTAGAGGACAGTCAAAGACCAATAAAGCTGCACAGCTCCATAAAGGAAACCAGTTTGCTGTGGACGACACTGACTGACCGACCTGGGACACAGTTTGACCTGAAGCAGCACGTCCTACCTGACTTGTGGGATCTCCGAGGAGGTTGCAGATGTGAGGAACAATTTTACTAAGCGTCAGACTCTGAGATCCAAACCTGAAAAAATACAACACGAGATGCAGCATTATAAAAAAATTAAAGTACTAAACATCCATCTGTTTAATATTTTAAATTAGCAAAATTATCATACATGTAATTCCTTCATTACGTCACTATTTCTATTAGAAAAGTGTGTTGTCTCACTGCAACAATCTAAATCTAGCAGAAATGATTTAGTGTTATTGAAATTATTTACTGCAAGTAAATTAACAGAACATTTTTCAGTTTTCATAATGTAATTAGAAAAATAACACACTGGTGTGGGCTTCTCGAATGTGAATGTTATGCTAATATCTTTGGGCTTTTGTTTGAACACAACCAGACAATTAAAGATGTTAAAGTACTTTCACAAAACATTTTTAAATGGATATTTTTTAGCATTATCTGATACTTTATAAACCAAATAATGTAACAGAACATGTGATGTGTAACTCTTTACATTATTATTATTATTAAAAGATATCTTCACGTACACGTTTAAGGTTGAGATGAGGCAGAGACAGAGTCCTTCTCTGGTCCTGTTGTTTTTGTGTTTGAAGCCTCCCATCATTCGCTCCCACACATACTGAAAACACAAAGAACATTTTATTTACTCTTCCCTCAGACTGAAGCAACTACTGCTGAATTAACAATATTATAAGACAGGTGTGAGCGGTTGTGCACCTGTGGGTTAGCAGCCTGGTCCATTATCTTCAGCAGTAGTGCTTGGTCCTGGTCTCGAACTTGGTCCTTGGCGTCTCCCAGTCGATCTATCAGGCTCGGCAGAACTGAGCAGACACAAGAACAGAAACTAAAAGCTGAAGGTTTTTATAAAATTACAAAGTCCTTACATTATATTTCCAGTTTTTAGTGTAAAATGTGTTCCACATGGAAAAAGCAGCAGCTCACCAGTTCCAACCTGCGTCCTGAATCTCTCCTGCAGCCTGTTGACCAGAGCTGACAGAATATCCATCCCCAGCAAAACCACCTGAGCCACAAAATTTAACAAACATAACACAAACGTGCATTTGAAATGTGCTGGAGTCATAAAAAACCCAGAATAAAAACATTCAGAAGCATTTTCATAATAAAAGCAACACATTGGATAGCTGGGCTGCAAAGGATTATGGGTAATGTGCTCAAACCAAGAGTTTTCACTCAAAATCACATCAAAATAATTAAATTACACTGGTTTTATGCATTAAAATAACAATAAGGCCAAGAAATCTTTCATTTTTTGAGCTAAAACACAAAAGTCAGACACAACCATGAATGAAGACGGCACTCTGACATTACAACACCCTCTCACCGAGCTGCACGGTAACTTTCCTTGTCATGGGGTGGTTTGGGAAGCTCAATGAACGCATAGTGAGAGTTCCCCTGCTGACACCATATCAACACATTCGCACCACCTGAGCTCTGCGCTCAGGATCCGGTGCAATTTTTGGAAACACTCTTCAAATGTAAGAGGATAAAAATGTCCGACAATAAACAGACTGAAGTTCTCTCTGCTGCCATCTGCTGGATGATGCGTGAAGGTGTCTGAGGATGTGTGTGCAGTTTGTACCGACCCTAACACAGTCTGCTTCGCCCTCTCACACCAAACTCCATTGATAAAACTGGAGTTTTAATGCTGCATTTCTCAGTACAGAACTGGACTCGTACAGAAATACTGCAAGTAGCATGCAGCTTAGTTTCTTATTTGGTGATGTGGTTTTTTTCCTTAACAAATCCATTTTACATTATTTACTTATTTAAGCAATGCCAACCGGTTGAGGCAGATGGCCACCCGCCCTGAGCCTCGTTCCGCAGGTTTATTCTGTTAAGGGAGATTTTCTCTCTAGTGCAGCTCAGGAGTGATTTGTTGGGTTACACATATAATTCTGTAAGGTTTTAACCTCACTCATGTCCCTTGAGATTAATTATTTTTTTAGTTTTATAAAGTTTTATTTTAATGAAGTAAATTTTTAAATGACATTTTAGTGTTGCTTTTCTCCAGGAAGCATCAGAAAGCACGGTGAACTCTACTGAGTATAGCTTTTTTTATTGTGATTTTTTGTTTTGTTTTTTACATTTACAATTTAGATCAATCACCAATTTTGAAATGCCAATCGGTAAAGGCAGATGGCCGCCCTCCCTGATCCTGGTCCTGCTCGAGGTTTCTTCCGTTAAAGGGAGTTTTTCCTCTCCACTGTCTCCTAATGCTGCTCAGTGGGATTTGTAGGGTTCTCTATATAATTCCTAATACTTTTTGTTGCCACTGTAGAAAAAAAATGAATTAAATATTTTTAAAAAGTTGCTCACAGGGAATTTCTAAAGTTTCTCATTTAATTCTTTAAGGTCTTAACCTTGTTAAACAATGTGCTTTGAGAAGACTGAGCTGTACAGATAAACTGAATCTAATTGTTTCGTTTGCTTTTCTTTCTCTTTTATTTAGTTTTCCTTGCACATACTGTTTTTGCTAAAGCGCGTGTTTTATAAACACTGGTTTGATTTTGTAATAGACTGACTCAGGTTTTTGTCATTTTCTCTTTATGCAGCATTTTCTTTTCTAAATACTGCGTCTGTGCTGCTAAACTGGTGAAGCTGTTATCATAATTTCCTCGCATTTTGTCCATCTGCATGTTTTATTTTAAGCTGCAGCAAGTTAAGATCTAAGGCATGTGAAAAGAGTAGGAGGCTGAAATGTTAGTATTTCTGAAAAGGTAAAATAATGTGTTGTGGGTGTAAATTGTAGGATGTAGGTTATCTACATGAGCCAGACTTTGAGTCTTGACAAACGTTGCCAAATTCAACCGTGTCATGTCCCAAACTGAAGTGGATTTAACCATTAGAGCTTTAATTTTACTGTCTCTACTTCTCTTTTGCCTCTCTGATGGTTCAAAATGCAGCAGCCGAGCTGATTTAACTTACACTTCCAATCAAATTCAGAATCCAGTTCAACATTTCTGTGATTACAAAGTGAACTGAGCACAGGCTTACAGTACATCATCGTAAAAGGCGGGTCAGACAGTTCAACTAACTGTCTCACATCGTTTACAACAGCCTTTTAATTTACGAGACAGGCCCAGCCCGTCTGCTCACTGCTCGAATCGATTAACAGGAGCCATTAGGCTGACAGCGTGTGAAGGCAGGTCTCCTCCCTCCTCAACCCACACGCATCTGAAAGGTTTTACAGCCACCAACCAAACACGCTACAGCACAGGCAGGCGTGAGGATGATTTCCACACACTGAAACTCCTCCCTGCTGTTGGCTCTGTCACAAAGGGAAGGAAACTGGGCTAATGTTGCTGGTATATTAAGCTCACAGCCACTGTCACATTCGCCTGGGAGCCGCGTCCCCATTTTAAGCCTAAGAACGGAGGAGGCAGCGTTTCCAGGACAGTAACATGACGTGTGTGTTTCAATCATACGAGTTCAGGTTTGAATTTTTCTCAGCACTTCATAGACTTTATCAGCGGAGCAGAACTCTTTGCTGTTGAAATTAAAAATAAACAAATAAATAAAAACAAGCGATCGGTCAGAAACGTTAGACAGAGGGACTGTAACACGCAGGTAACGCTTTATTTTACATGTCACACATTTTTCAAAAAACTTTCCTCATACGTTCCTGATAGTTAACTGGTATTTTGTCATTACTTGCCAGTATTTCCCCTCGACATTAATGGACCCAGCAGTTGTACGTTCTGCCACAAACTCAACGTGAAACATTTTCTCTCATCAAAAACCCATTTTTTCTCAGTCCTTGGAATTTGAGGTGAATACTGATGACAGTTTATGAATTATTTTGCACCTGACTACTACATAACTTTCTAGTTTTTGTTAATTCTCTTTATAATTAGCTACTACTCTACAATCCTGCCAATGTATGTTTTTTCTATGTCCCCTATCAGTTGGGTGCAGCATGTCTTCCATGGATACTTAACTAGTCATTAGTAACTACATACTGTATATTTTACAGGAACACAATTAGCAACCACACTAACTTTAATAAATGAGCAAGAACAAAGGGGAACCAAGACTTCTGCATGAAATTGTCCAGAGTGAATAAATGTATATTTTGAACAGCTGAGATTGTGGTGCCATGTTCAGGAGCGTCTCTACACCTATTTTAAAAATTATTTTAAAGGTGGGTGCTTTTTATTTTTCCAGCCTCCAGTGAGGAGCATCTTTAGCTTGCTCTTAAACCAACCAACAGTTGTCCTCACCTTGAAGTTGCTGGAGTTGACCCAGGAGCTGGCCACTGCGTCCACCATCCTGTCCACCATGGTCTGGTCCTGCTCCAGCTCAGGGGTCTTCTCCTCAGACTGCACTAGGTCTACTACCTCCTGCCCCACCTGGAGCCTCTTCCCCAGGTCCTTTTGCATCACCTGCTCCAGCAGGTACTCCATGCTCACCTCCTCCTCCATGCCACAGGAAATGAACGGCACCAGGAGGCTCCCAGCTGGTCTTTCTCCTCACGTTTAGTCCACCCAAAGCCCCTCACAGTTAAGAGGACCTGCTGCAGGATTTTTGGCCCAGTTTACGCACCAGTTATTATCTCTAAGAGGCAGATAACGGTGGCGAAATGAGCACCATAATATCCCGCGGCTGGGTATTCATTCTCATGTGTTGCTTTGCTGAAGAGGAATTTAACAGGAAAACAGCAACAATTAGGCGAAGTTTAGCACACTCACTGAGACTTAACGGTTTTATTAACATCTAGTTACTGATATATAAGCCTGGCTTCAGAACTGGAGAGTTGGAGATAAGAAGCCCAGATTATGTGAAGCTAAATGGCCCATGAGTGACTTAACTGGGGTTATAAAGATAAACGTTAAATACCAAAACAGTTCATGAGCTACATGAACTGTTAGCTTCTGCTGCTAGCTCGCCGCTAGCCAGCTTTTATCCAGAACACAGTCAAGCCAGTGTTAGCCAAGCTAGCTAAGTTAGCGCGTTAAGTTAAAACGGTCACGGAGGAGCACAGTTAGCGTTAACATGCCTAACCTGGTTACAGCTGGTTCATTAATTAGTTATTAATCCGGTGGCCGGTTATACATTCACTCACCGGATGGACTGAGTCGTTCCCAGAAAAAAGTCCGAAGTGGTGATGCTGCCTCCGGCCACAAACTACCGTTACTTCACATCTCAGCCCCGTAATTACCCACTAAGCTGTAGTGCTTTTAACTACTTCTTATGTAATTACTAAGATATTTCATTGTGTGGGATACTCAAATGATGAACCACATGTGATAAATTGTAATTAAAGGCGACAAAAAGATGATTTGACACAGTAAATCGTGGTTTGTCCCACAGCAGACGCCGTAGAGGCTGCAGCGGCGGAGGCCGCAGAACGACGACACCTTTCGGCCAGACTGAGGAACTACAAGCAGATAGATCGCTATAGTTAATGGCATAATTTATGATATTATACTATATGTGTCACATTTCACTCACAATACGACACAGAAAACACATCAGATGTTTACACTGAGAAAATCTACCATTTGAATGTCTTTACATGTCTTCTGTTGTCATATACGCAGTTTAGCATTGTCCTGAAGAAATGTGCAAATCCTTCCCTGAAAAACATGTCATCTAGATGTATTAAACTACAGTACACACCAGTTTACAGAGACTTTTTGTATTTTTGTATGTGAAACTAAACATTTGTGAGGTGTTTTTAAGGATTTACATCCTCTGCAGGAAGCTGAGAGTAAGGAAAGTTAAAAAAAAATAAGACCAGCCTTGTTAATGATGATTGATTTTATGTGCACATGTAAATATTTCACAATCAGTTAATTTAAAACATTTTAAAGTAAAAGCATTGTTCATTTTTTGAGCGTCACTACTTCATGTGTTTTCTTAGATATATTTCAAATCATAACTCTTCAAAATTAGCCTATTAAAGATCACAGTATGTCGAATTAAATATGAGGCGTCTTTATTCCCATCATAAGGCTCTTCCAGTCACTTAATTTACAAATAACAGTAAAGACAATAAAAGTGCAAATGTCTTTTGTTTGTTTATGCTTCAGATAAATATTTCGTTAAAAACAAAAAAACAAAAGAACCAGAGCTTAACATTAGTGTTTTTCAGACAAAACCAATGAATAAACACAATAAATCTTCAACATATATACAGCAATACATTCTGGTGGCATTAAAAACAAGTTTTCTCTGTCGACATAGTGTTTTCTACCGATTTAATGCAAAATTATTTCCAGAGTTTCCAGTTTGTATGAACCGTTAGCAGCTGGGATCAACAGGTTAGTTTTCACTACAGCAAATACGACGACGCGGGAAGTGAAAGTTTAGATAAAAACACACAGAGCAGAATCTTTTTGTACAGTACTGAAGGATTATTTTCTATTTCTGCGTGGAAATACCAGCTATAAAGACACATGCATGTTTATTCTGTTCAATGCTCCATCTACTGCTACTTGGCTGATTATAGGTGTCAAACCTTCTCTTTAATGAAGCTAAATTTAGCTTTTAGAGTCACAAACAGCAGAAGTGCAGCAGGTATTTACGTCAGGTTGTGCAAGAAGAGCTTTTAGTGCCACTGGCTACTTTAGCTGAAAACGTTCAATTACTAACACATACTGTATGTTAACGTCTTTTAGAGACCCCTACGCACCACACTGTTTTTCTGCTGCCATGTTGGAAACGTAGTAAGATATGGGACGTTCACGCTGCAAAATTTGGCTTTTGATTTAACACTTTCATTCAATTTCAATGGAATTTGTAAAAAAACAATAAAATGATAACAAGATTCATTTAGTCAGACTGCTTTGTCTTTGTGGTGTCTCTGCAGTGAACCTACACTGCTGCATTGTCTGCATCGCACACAGCTTCACTAGATAAGTGACAAATATTTACTCTCATATAAACAGGATATTTTAACGTGTTCAAACTAAGGTTGGAAGAACGGGTTCAGGTACTACTACTATACCCACAGGTGGTGGGAGCTGCAGAAAACTACTGTGTAGGGGCCTTTCTAGTAAATAAAAGCATGAAACACTAAATAACTTCACATCTGTTTCAGAATTCCAGTAATTGATTGGAGTCACATTTTCCAACAAGGTGCTGACATGAACATCTCCAGATACTACGGATAAAAATAACAGAAACGTGTTGTATGGTACCATTAATATGTTAAAATTAACATTTATACCGAGTTTATATAAATATGGCAGCAGCACATAAACACAAAGTGTTGTCAACTTGGAAACTTTAAATAAAATCTGACACAATTTATATATTAACATCAGGATTCAGTGATGCTAAACTTCAAACGCCAGCTATGTTACATCTCTGGTCCCAGCATGAATAATTACTACTACAACCAATTCACATCAAGATTAGAGCTGAAACAATTAGCTGATAAATAGTGATCGACGAGTCCACTGTTTCTAACATCTCAAAGATAAAGAAAATGAGATATTTTGTTATGTAGTTGCAGCCTGAGAGTTGCAGGACCAGCAGATGAGTCTACTGTTTAGTAGTGAACATTTTAGCATCTCCAGTATAACTCTGAAAATCTCATAATGTGTGGAAATTAAGGTGGAAGTTTGAACAATTAAAACTGGTGGCACAAACTTGTAAGACAGAATTTACAGGCAGAAAATGCAAGTAACAAAAATAATTAGTGGTGGACTTTAAGATAACAGAACACACTTTTATAAAATAAGATCTTTCCCAATAAACACATTAATTTGTGTCCCTAAGCTAATAGGAACTTGTCATAGTGTCTCACCTGATTTTATTGGCATTGTGTAAAATGTTGTCCCTGTCAATCTAAGGTTTCTCTTTAACATAAAACTGAACTGAAGTAGGAATACTGCTTCAGTCATCCCTTCATTGTGGCTTTTGCTCTAGACAGCTGCTGCCTCAACTGAAAAAAACAAATGACTTGTTAGAAGCTGAAAGAAGCTGCAACAACCACCCCGAACCCTGACCAGCAGCTCTGTGACAGTTTTCTGACTTTTCTTTTAAGTCTGCACACAGCTGATCCTCTGAGGGTTTGAAATAGTAAACACTGAACCCCTAAAGCAGAAGCAACGCGAGAACAAGTGGAGCAGTGTTGCTGGGGGTCACTACAGGGTTTGGACTTGCCTGTCAGGATGTGAGAGGGATTTTTCACAGGTTGCAGTACAGTATCATCGCACCAGTTTCACCTATGTACACTGTTGATGAAGGCTCCTAATTGAACATGATGGACTCAGGATCCTGGTTCATCATTTGCGCCATGTGTCGCAGGACGTCCTTCTTGGTGATGATGCCCAGGAGACGCCTGAACAGACAGATAACAACGTCAGGGTCACCTACCAATGACAGCTACTGCTGACACATGCACCCATGTCACATCCTTACCCGCTCCTGGTGACAAGACACTGGCGAAGGCCGAGCTTGCGGAAGATGTCCACCACTGTCTCCATGGGCGTGTGGTCGGTGACGGTGAAGGGGCTGAGGTTTAGGATGCGTCTCAGCTTCAGCGGCTGCGGGTTGCTGGCCGGCAGCTGCGGAGCGTCTTCAGTGAAGTAAACCACGGAGCTGCTTACCACGCCGTCCTGTTTCTGGCGTGCGTTTTCTGTGGAAAAATAGGCTTTTAATTATTATTTACTATTTCAGTCAAGTGATTAAAATCAAGGCACGACCATTTATTTATCTACATTAATCACATATATAGATTTCTGCTTTGAAAGTATTTAAAAATATTTATGTCAATCAGCGATAAATTACATTGTAACAGCAAAAACAATAAGGCACAATAAAAAAATCTAATTGTGTGGGTTTGACAGCGTCTAACTGTTTAACTAACTTACTGATGGCAAGTGTCAGATCACGGCGCTGAACAAAGCCGATGAGCCGCTCCGACTCTCGTGACACGACCACGGGGAAGCCGTTATAATCTGTGTCTTTGATCAGTGCCTCGATGTCCTCCACTGTGGTGGTGTCTTGCGTGAGGACAGCCAGAGGGGGGTCGTTTCTGCGGGGCCGCATCACATCAGTGGCCAGGGTGCGGTGGGTGAACTCGTCCCTGACGTCCAAATAGGGGTAGCCGTTAAGCTGGATGTGCGACTCGTAGATACCCTCCTTCCCGAAGGCGTCTGCCACCCACTTGCTGGTGACAGCGGCTGCCATCAGAGGGACGATGTATTCTAGGCCGCCGGTGAGCTCGAACATGATGACCACCAAGGAGACGGTCATCCTGGTGACACCACCTAAAGGGGCACAATTACAACAGTTTGATTAGAGGGAGTTTAGCATTAAACACGTTTTGGCTTCCTTTCCCAGTTTTCTATTATGAACACTTGATGACATTTGAAACTGCTATCTTCATTCTGTTTGGGCATCTTTTTAAATTTTTTTTCCAGACTAAATGATCAGTGGGGGAACAAATCATCCAGTATGGTTTCCAGAGTGTGCCACTGGGCTGTTAATACACACAGAAAGCAATATAATACCTTCGTCACCATCATACCAGCCAAAAAATGACTGGACTAGACATCTTTTAGTACTTACAGCTACAATACTTCCATCCATAATATTATCTATTAATAAAACTAATTCAAAAGATAAGACATAGGCATTAATAAGAAGCAACATATGGAAAGATGGTGCAGACTGGAAACAGCTTCTTGAAGCACAATCCACTTTCAAACATCCGATACAGAAAGAGAGCAATTTTGTTCCTGACCTTTTAATACTTTTAATATTGTGATCAAATTATAATAACAACTAGAATTTGAATGTCCTACAGAAAATGCGTGATTGCTGAAAACAAACGGTAGCCGCTGCTTTAGCACTTCTGCTGCTGAGGATTATAAACACTTTAAAAACAAAAACATAAACTGTAACTCATCCAAGTGGTTTGAAAATGTATTTTATACCAATATTAGCATGTGTGTGGCACAACTGAGCTGTTAACATCGTCAGATTTTACTCACCCAGACAGGCGGCGGCTCCCACCATGGCATAGAGTCCTGGTGTGACACAGTCTGCACCGGGTCGGCACCAGTTCTTAAAGATGATCCAGTCGTGATGGTGGTATGCCATCTGCTCTACGGCAATCCCGACAATTCGCCCTGCGATTGCTCCAACGGCCATGCTGGGAATGAAGAGACCTGACGGGATCTGAAGAAGAAACAGAAACATCAAGATGTCGTCAAATTTCAGGCAACAAAAACAGTTCTTTAGGTAAAGTAGCACAGGCAACATTGTCTCTTGTCACCTTCATGCCGAAGGTGAAGATGGTGATGACAATCTTGAAGATGAGTGCGAGGGCGAGCTGCCACAGGGCATTGTAGACTCCAGGCCCAGCCGGTCGGTCTGGGATGTCATCCACCGGTCGGCTCATGTTGGGGTTATTAATATAATCACAGAGCTGTGATGACTCCAGAGCGCCACAGTCGTTGAAGAGCTCAGAGATGAGCTCGCTGGTACTACGGCGGGTGTATGGGTTTGGGTACGCCAGCACAGCAGTGATGCCAGTCACAGCAATGACCTCCAGGACTGGATATTTCCCCAACTGAGTGGTCTTTCTACGCCGACACCAGGCAATGTTGGCCCGGATAAAGAGCGTTCCCCACAGCCCCCCAAACACTCCTAACAGGATGAAGGGGACCAGCTCTGCCATGTACCAAGGAGTATGGTATTCCACGTAGAACAGCACCAGGCGACTGTTGCCAAATGGGTTGATGGAGCGTAGCGTGAAAGCAGCGACGAGCGCGGCGAAGAATGAACGCCACAAAGTCTTCAGGGGGAAATAATAACTGACCTGCAAGAGATCCAAGATCATAGAAGTGATTTTACAGAGAAAGAACACCTGTAGAGAAACAGTTGGAGGGAGTCCGAAGACACAAATATAGAAACAAAACATTAAAGAAAGTGAGAGTAGACTTTATAGCTATCATTTAATATGATCAACACATTAAAGGGTTCAACAACAAATGCTTTGGTGTCATCTAGAGCGCTTTAATACAACTACTTATTCTCTGCTGTCTGCCACTGATCAGCACCAATAGTCTACAGTTGGTCCGGAATAAAAAAGCATAAACATATTACACCTATCTGATTTTAGATTTTATTAAACATGTAAAAACAAATTAATTATTCTTAAAGCACTGGTTGGCCCCCACAGTTAGGAAGATGTCAGCTGGGGGTGGAGCCTTACACTGTCATGCATCCCTTTATACATTTTTTTAAAAAGTTTTTTTAAGTATAAATACTATTTTGTTGCCTTGTGATTAACTAGTGTATTATTCATTCCATGTTCTTACCACTTTATCTAAATGTTTGCTGCAAGTTTGTTTTTATGTCTGTGTGTAGCCTCTCGTGTTCTTTATTGATCCTTTTTGTTTTCTTGTTCCTTTGAATTTATTTGTCGTAAAGTGTGTGAAGACACATGTTGTGTAAAATAAATACCTACATCTAGGTATTTATTCCTCTGCAAGTGACTACTACTGTGTATTTTATGTTTTTGCTTGAACATCAGATGGACTTTGTTAAAATAAGAAAAAGTCAGATTGTCAGGTATCACAGGTCTCTAGGTATAACTGTGAGCCTGAATAAACAAACCTCTTCCAGGCTGAACAAAACTCCTCCGATGGGAGCTCCAAAGGCCACAGACACTCCAGCAGCTGCTGCAGCTGACAACACCTGTAGGACACAGAAATTCAATTTACACTTAAGATAATTCTTATTATCAAACTCAACAACCTAAACGTGTTCTCTGCAGCAGATTTCTCCCACTAAGGAACAATACTTCTCTCACTAATTATAAACGAGAAATGAAGATATGACAAGAAAAAGGATATCTTTAGAGAAAAAAGAAATGGAAGGAAAAACAAACTTATGACTAAATTATGACTAAAATTAACATTGCTTTTAACCTTTTATAATTAAAAATCAGGAAGGAATAAAACAGCTGTTTCTTTTTTTCACTTTGGGTCATCTATCAAAGCTATCGTAGCATAAATGTAAATCTCATTTAAATGTTATAATATTAATAAAATATGAATGAGCACTTTCTAGCAGGATAAATCAAAACAGATAAAATTAAATGCATAAACACAGTGTTTCCATATTTCACCTGTACATGCACAATTGAAGCCAGAAGTTTACATACACTGTATAAATAGACTTTTCTTTTCTCACTGTCAGACATTAAATCAGACTAAACTTTAGGTCAAGAGAGGGAATATTTTATCAATATTCATCAAAGTCAGAAGTTTATATACCCTACAATTACTGTGCCTTTAACAATTTGGGAAAGCCCAGATAATAATATCAGGGCTGTGGAAGCTTCTGATAGGTTAACTGACAACATTTGAGATAATTGGAGGCACTGCTCAAAAGCACTGCTTTCTTGTGTGACGTCATGAGAAAATCAAAAGAAACAAGCCAAGATATCACGAAGAGAACTGTGGACCTCCACAAGTCTGGTTCATCCTTGGGTACAATTTGCAGATGCCTGCAGATGCCACGTTCATCTGTTCAAACAACTATACACAGTATAAACATCATGTTGTGGGGGTGTTTTGCTGCAGTATAAACTGAGTTGGTATCACGAGGAAAAGAACATTATGTAGAAATATTGAAGCAACATCTCAAGACGTCAGCCAGGAAGTTAAAGCTTGGGCACACATGGGTCTTCCAAATTGACAATGACACAAAGTGGCCTACAAACCTGACTCAGTTCCACCAGTTCTGTCAGGAGGAATGGGCCAAATTTCCAGCAAACTATTGTGAGAAGCTTGTGGAAGGACACCCAAAATGTTTGGCCCCACGTTATACAGTTTAAAGGCAATGCTGCTATTTACTGAGGAAATGATTGAAAACTTCTGACAATGACGAAAGAATTAAACAAATTCCCTCTCTCATTCTGACATTAAAAATGTTGGTAATCCTAACTGACCTAAAACAGGAAAAGATTAGTCTGATTTACAGTGTGGGAAAAAAGCACAGTGAGTGCTATAGATACTACAGTTTCCTTTATTGTTACTATTGTGTTATTGTTAGCACATGTTGAAAAAAGCTCAGACTGCAGAGTGTTTTGCAGAAAGCTAAACAGTAGCAGCGTACCTCTCGCCGTTTGGCTTCATTCTTGCTATACTTGGAGAACAAGCTGCAGAAGAGGTTTCCACAGCAGCACGCCACATGGACCAGAGGACCCTCCTTCCCCAGGCTGAGACCCGATGACACAGCCAGAACCAGCGTGACCGGCTTGATGAGCAGGGTCCATTTGCCCAGGTAGCCCCGGATGATGAAGCCGCTCAGGATAGTCTTGATCTATAAAGAGGCAACAACATGTGTGACAGTTCTTTACTTTCTAAAAACAGAACTGCAATTAATTATTTTTATTTTATTATTTTTGCTTGGCTAAATAAATAGTCGATAAAATATTACTAGTTCTGAGACCTTAAACTGACGTCTTTAGTGTCTTTTTGTCAACGTCTTTTCTGACCAACAGCTCAATCCCCAAATATAATCAGTATACAGTGGCATAAAACAAAGAAAATGAGCTGGAATAAAAAGCATAGTATGCTCCCTAAATGACTGAAATGAATAGTAGTAGTAGTCAGCTCACTTTCTATTAGCAAAGGTTCATAAATCAATGGAGCGACTCCAGAGAATCTTCACAAGACTTGATTAGTAAACGCCTGAATACCATCCATCTTTTGTGTCTAGGGTCAGATTAACAATGGTTTAAACTTTTTTATTCAATTTGTTGATTATAGGAAACTATAGATAAAACCATGTCAACCGTTAAGGTATCAGGAGCACTATAGACCCCTATCAGACATCAGCTAAACATCAGACAATATTATACCTCTGGGATTCCTGAGCCACAGGCATACGGAGCGAAGACTCGCACCAGTGAAACCGCCAGGAATGAAAACAGAAGCGCCCACAGAATGTACAGGAAGTAGTTCAACAGGTATGCTCCAGCTCCCTGAAAGTCACGCAGAAGAAAGTTCAAAATAAGCAGTCCCCTTTTGCATCCTATTGCAGGAAAACATTTTTCTCCATTCCGTGTGGATTCAGAAAGTATTAGAACCCCTTCACTTTTTGCACACTAATTGAATTTATCTGCAAGAAATTCCCTTTCACAGATTACCGAGTGTACATATGGACTAATCTGCACAGAAGGCCTCAATTTCACTACTTTGTGGTAAAACAGAGCATATTAGACATTTTTTTGGATAAGAATGTGAGTATATATAATGCTGTTCCCAAACTATGCAGTAACAATAACAGTCCCAGTCTCACTGTGAAACTGTCCATCTTTTGCCACTTTCAAATCTTCATTTCATCTTATTTTAAAACTGCTTTTGATTCTCCACTCACAGCTGCATGATGGTTTTTATATGTGTTATTCAAGATTAAAAAAACAGTTTCAGTCCCAGAGGGAGATTGTTTTTACTGTACACTATATATTATATATGGCTCCTAATTGTCTAAATTTCCTTACACATCCTTTTGATCAACAATTTGTCTTTAAATAACTTGTGTAGTTTTTGTGCTAAAAAAACCAAAAACAAAAAAACATCAACATTTCTGCTGAGAACCAGCTCCAACCTCAGTGTGGCCTGTCATCAGCTCAGCCCACTTCTGCCACTGTGGACATTTGTCACGATCGTCGAATGTCGTTTCATTTGACGTCCAGCAGCACTGCTCGTGGCTGTACCAGAATGCTGACAGACACACGCCTTCCTTCAGGTCTGTCATCCAGTCCACTGCCAAGTCAATCACACCAGCCAACGAACCTGCAAAAAAATAAAAATAAAAAATAAAGTCTTTCTGCAAACTCAGCATTTTCATTAATAATAAATAATAATACAAAAAACAACATTTGTTAAATGAATTGTTAGGTGTCACTAAAGGAAAAAAATAACAACAGTGTAAACAGTTTTGATGTATAAATGGATAATTTCTATTTAGTATCTATTTAGGTGGTTTGTATTTTTCCACGTGTTTTCCACGTGTTAATGACTAGGTTCCGTTTGGTGCGTATCATCTTCCCTGACTGACCTGAGAGGAGTCCGATGAGCAGCATCACCACCCATCCTGACCACGCGTCCAGCAGGCTCTTGATCAGCTCCCAGATTGACTCTTTACTCTTACTGGTAATCTGGGACAGAAGAAACAAGGACGAATAAATGTTATTATCTACAGTTTAAATCAGCTACGAGACTTTATCGGCTGATAAAAGACCAGAGACAGTCAGTCAAAAAACTGGAAGCAGGTGAGGGAATTTGCTGTAGAATGGCACTTCCAGAAACTCATGCGAAATATCCTGTATGTGTCTAAATAACAAGAACCTTGCGGTGGCGATCTGTGTCTCTGGATTTCTCCCTTAGCCAGTCGATAGTGTGGAAGTCTTCATACGTGCCCACGTCAGGAAACGGCTCGTCCAGGAAATCCATCAAGTTTCCAGCTCCGTTCATCTCCTCTGTGGGTGTGGCACTGCTGAGACCTGGCAGAAGGGAAGATGATCCTCAGAGCTGAACTACTACTTTTGAACATCAGTAAAACCTTGTTTACAGTGACACATGGTTATGATTACTGGGAGGAACTGATGCTGTTGAAAAGAAGACTGCCAGCTGCTACCTCAACTACCTCATCTGCACGTACAATACGCTTAAATTGAACTGTAATATATTTTTACATAGTATGTATATACGCACATGAAATAAATGCACAAATAGTCTGTTTTCGCACAACACATTGTATTGGACAATATTTCATTCATTCTGTGCTTTCATTCTCAGTTACATATTTATTTATTGTTATCTTTATAATGGTTCGGTATACTTTATTACATTATTATTATTATTTATTTTATAATTATTTTATATTTTAATTATTATTATTTTTACTGACATTCAAAAAAGACTGGGCATTTCACTACGTCATACTGTGTATGGTTATGTCTGTGATGTAATGTCTCTTTAATTTAATTAGAATTTAATTCTTTTAATTT
This sequence comes from Helostoma temminkii, assembly GCA_900302695.1. Taxonomy (NCBI): domain Eukaryota; kingdom Metazoa; phylum Chordata; class Actinopteri; order Anabantiformes; family Helostomatidae; genus Helostoma; species Helostoma temminkii. The sequence continues at coordinate 17,883 of OMLM01009438.1, forward strand.
ATCTGCTTTCCTGTTTTGTTATGTTCGCAGAATTAATGACATAAAATCAAAAATCATAAAACATGACCACAACAATGAAACAAAAATTAGTACAATGGGTAAGTAACATATGGATTCAGAGGAGTGTCAACTGACAATTTAGCTCTGATTAAAGTATGTGCTACACACCGTCGAAACACCCACGTATCCGTTTTTTAAATCTGCTACATTGCAGCTATTTTTATGAACAGCCAAGCAGCTAACAACACAAATCATGCCGTAACATAAACACCTCAGATGCGGGTGTATTTACGTTAGCAGCGCAAGCTAGGTTAGTTAGCATTAGCATCATCTCCTCTGGATAATTTGGCGTGATAAAGTTTTTTTTTACCTTCACCGCCCTCCATGTTACAATGCATCCAAACCACAGATGGGAGTATTTATCTCATATACACTTGAATGCCCCTGACATTTTTCATAATATCTACACCAAAGCGCATAAACTGATAGTCAGAGACCCTTCCCAGAATGCACCTGCTCAAACTGCCAGTCTCACGATACGTCCGTGATCTCGCGTTGGTTCGTAAAACACTACCAAGTACTCAACATGGTGTGCAGAATACAGTAGAAGAGTTCCTCTGCTGATTTTGTAAAACTAACACAAACATAAAATATAGTATAACTATTAGTAGTATTAGCTTGTTGATGCAGTACTGTAGATTTAGAGAATGCAGAGAATGGAGGTAGTTGAGCAAGTTGTATGAGCTGTTTAAATGAAAAACTTCTCAGCCAGTGAAAAATGTGGTGTTTTGCTATTTAAATTGTGTCCCAGCTCAATAAAAGACGTTTTTATTTTGAATATTAAGTTTCTTTTTTAAAGAGATGTAGGCTAACCTTAAGGGTGAACAAAAACACACATTTAAAGTAAGCTGTATAAGCTTCACATTGTATGCTAACATTTTAAGGAATTTCTGTAAAAATGTTACTGACCAACCTGCACTGTTAGTACATGGTTTCATTAAGTACATTCTCACGTTTATTGACTCATCCCATGTGTAAACGATAACAATACAATAACCATAATGACACGTAATAGTATGGATCAGATGCAGTAAGTGGGTGCCTTACATATCAATAGAAGCTTTTTGCAATTTCAGCCTACAGCAAATCCCAACACTTACAGAGTTAACAGAGAGGCAATTATGATGCAAATAGTGAGCAAATGCACCAAAGGAACTTGCATCTCTTTGAACACATCGGAGTTGGAATGGGGATGGACTCGCTGTTTCGTAGAGGTAATTCTCTTGTGTCAATGTTTCAGCATACAGTTGGCTGTTGCTGAGCCAACCTTTACGACATGAGAGAGAGCACAAAAGGGGGTTCTTCATGTTGACAACGCTATGCTCATATTGGCCCTTGAGCAACAACAACCTCTGAGACTCTTAGGGCAGAAAACAATGTCCTCAGAACATCGGGCAGGAGTCCTTCATGCTGGCTACAGAATCCGTTGGCATCTGCGCTTTGCTTTCAGGGACGTCATAGGAGTCGTAATGGCCTCACCGTCTCGCAGAGGTTATTGTCTTTTCGAAAAGATTCTGCATAAAGTGCGCTTTTGGTGATCGCAACACCTACAGGTCATGAATTTTCTGGAGGTGTCCCCACTTTTACTGGGGTGGCACGCCCGATCTGTGAAGCAGTGGCGGTTGACCTTTAGTGGTAATGAGAACAGCTTGACATTGTTCGCTCAAATTTTAAAGAATTTGTGACGACCTGACCTCCACTGTTGTCAGTACATGGCTTCGTGGGTTCATGAGTTCAATCCCCATTGATCAATCCCAACCTGTAAGA
>OMLM01009441.1:0-19546 GCA_900302695.1 Helostoma temminkii
AAAATTGTGATTGTGAAATTCCATCTCGCAATTAAAATCTAACTTGATTTTATTGGCATAAATGATATTTTTCTTTGTATTCTCCATTTATCAACAGTTTTATTCTCAACCAATTGATTTTGATTATGTTTCAATCCAAATTGCTTCTTCCAAGGATGTGTGGTGGTGCTCAAGTTCAAGTATATAATTTCATAAAACCAATATATTTGCTCCTCTTTTTAAAGATGCACACAAAGACTTATTTCAGGTCTATTCTTTGGATATTAAAATGCTCTTTAAATTGATTTCAGAAGGAGACAAATCCAATGACAACATATTTATGCCAGGTGCTGCAGCAAAAACGAATAATTAATGAATTTTCCAAGGAACTTGTGTTTACCTGAGGTAACAAAAGATCTGCTGCGGTCTTTGTGGGACACAAGGTTCCTATGACTTGTTTGAAGAGCAATGTGTCTTGTCCTTTACCACAGCAGTCGAGCTGAGCAGAAACAAAACATCACTCATTCAACAGACGCATAATCAAAATACATTTCTATCCATTATAAACACATAACAAAATACCTAGGCTAATGCCACATCAGAGCCATTTTTTACTCACCGTTTTGTGGAAAACATCCAGTACCTTGATGGCAGCGTCTTTATTGGGAGTCCCTGCGACATCCACAGCCTTGATGTATGCAGAATCATAGAAGTTGTTCAGTTCTTTGGAGATCTGTGGACAGCAGGCATCAGAAAGATTGTTTTAGAGGCACAACAACAAACATCTCCAATGGAGCAGAGGTGAACTGTAGACTTACTGTGTCCCTGTTCATGAAACCCCAGATTACTGCAGCCACTTCACAGGCAAAGAGGATCACCAGAAAGAAGAAGAACTAAGAAAAAAATAAATGAGTTAATATAATGGAATCTCAAAGCCTCTGACAGATTCAAATAAATTATTTGATTTGATTGGACAAAAATAACAAGTATGGAAGCTGCAAAGTCAAAAACAAAGAAACTTACTGTCCCCAGCAGACACTGAGATTCCTGAATGGCACCATAACATCCGAGAAAGCCCACAAGCATCATTATGGCCCCAACGGCTATCAGTATGTACACACCTGTAAACACAGATACAACAAAAGAGGAATTAAAGAAATGTGTTTCTCTGTGTCTGCACGGTGTCGTCAGATCCACTAGGAGGCAGCAGTGTCAGAGCAGCGTCTGAGCGCTGCTGCTCATTGATCCACATATTGTCTGGTAATGGACTTACTGGATGTTTCTCTTGCTACCCTGTAGGATGACATGCCATTATTGACATCCTGCAGATAAACAGCTCCCAGGTCATAAGAGAGAGGTGGAGCTAATTCTGGTCAACTGTCAGAGCAGGAAATGCCTTTTAGTCGCCCACCAACCCCCACAAACCGCCTCTGCCCCAACCCCGACTATTATCCTTCCCAGGAAACAGTGGGAGCCATGTCAATACACAGGCACCCACCCACATGTACACACTTTGTGTGATTAGACTGATAAAGAGAAGGCTAAGATTATTTATGCTGAAAGCTCAAGGAAATTAAATACTTAAAAGAAAAAGTTACATTAAATGGTGATTACAGGAGCACACAGTTCCCATGACTTTTGATAGCAACCAGAAGTGTGCAACAGGCACCAGTGTAGCTCATCAGGAAAAGTAAATGAATAGCAATAAATCACCTGCTACAGCAGAGGCCTGAAAGTGTTTTATGCATCTTGAAGAAAAATCTCTGGCCATAGTTGAACTGTAGAAAACCTTTGTTGTGTTAGTTTGAATGGTGAGTTTGACTAAGTAGTGAAATTCAATCAATTTGACACTATAAAAATAATATATAATAAAAAATAAAATTTGAGTAACAAAAGTAAAAATGGTCATTATGCAAGATAATTTTGCTCTTGGTTTACTGATGTGTTATGTTATTGCTGGTCAATAAGAAGTAAATTTTAACTACTCTATTATTATTACATTACGTCCATATTATATAAGCCAGCTGAGCATTTACATAGTATGTAAAATCAAAAACCAAAGTAGCTTGTAAATAAATTGTTTTGCACGGTGATGGACCAGATGAAATGCATTTCATTACTCACTATGTAACAAATACGAAGTAAGGAACTGCGATTACACATAACAGGAAATAAATTTATATTTAGTCTGTTTAAATAAATACATTGTCACATATGTGCTGTTTGTTTGTGTGAAAAAATGGCAGCTGCAAACTATTCTGAGCAAATATATAAGATAAAACAATCTCACCTGTTTTTGAGCTTTTCCTTACATCACACACTACAACTGGAAGCTCCAGAACATTTAGGCCATAAATAGTCCTTGAGGTGACATATTTGTTTTTGTCAGCAGGGTCAGGATTGAACTTTGAAACTCAGTGTTGCTTGAATGTGCAGCTTATTTAAGGATACCAAATACCTCCTTGGGTCCTTCTTTTTTTTATCTGTGTGATTACAGGAAGAGCCTGGTGTGGCAGAGATTAGAAGCTGTGTGGCTCAGCTCCAAAGAGTATTCATAAACCTTAATGAACTGCCCAAACTATCCCAATAAATGAAAGTTTGCTCGAGAATTATTCAATTACTTCAATCCTTTATCTTAAAACTGTCAAACTCTGTGACACTAAAACTTTAACTTTAACAGTTCTTGTAATTTCTGACTCTTCCTTTCCTCTTCTACTAATCACCTCTCAGATTTATCTTGTGGCCCTTTGAAGGTGTCCTAACTCCTAGGCTAGAACCACTGGGCTAAATAAGCAAACTGTATATAAAGTACAGTACTGGTACTTCACTTAAGTAAAGGATGTGAACATTTGCTTTTAGAGACTGAGAGGAGTATGTTTCTGTGTTTCCTATTCTTAAATACACACACAGCCTATAATGCAGCCAGACAGAGCGGTCTCAAACAGACATTCTGATTCTTGCGTCTGCAGACCACTCAAACTGTAATTCACATATAACGCACAATCAAACTCAAACTTACATCTATACTCTGTCTTTCTCTCTCTGTCTCAACTCAACAACCCCCATTTCCTTTTTTCTTCCAGGATGCAATGTTTCTGTTGTAGTGGGAGACGACTACCACGGCCAGTAACCCAGCAATGTGGCAAAGCAGGCATTATTTCCACTGCCTTTCATTACTATGACAACACCCTTTGAGGTTTGAAAGCTACTGAGACTTTAAGGGAGACAGGCAATTTTATACCACGAGGGAAGTTCATTTGTTTCTTGTCTCTGAATGTGATCTCTAGAGAGAGGGAAAAGAGGAGGTGAACTCCAGCTAAAAGCCCCACTTGGACTTCGTTCTTCTCATATATTATAAAAAAGGCAGGAACTGTGAAGCCATGTCCACACTGTCAGGGCTTCATACTAATGAACGGAGATACATTTGTGGATACATTTTGAGATAAAGATTAATCATAGAAAAGCAGATTACATACATAAACATTTCCTTATGTCATGTTGTTAACAGAAAATTAGGGAGCATCAGGATATTCATCAGGATATTTCCAAAAAAGACTTTTTAAATATAAAAAAATACATGTTAGTTTTAAAGAAACTGTGTAGTAGGTAAATGAAATGCACTCACAGATATCCAGGAGTTTCTAAGAAAGGCTAATAAGCACCCATTTAACTGGTAATTCATTAATATTAGAATCAATGATGTTGATGCTTTATGTTTTTTGAATTCCCTCTCTTTACCTGTAGTTTTCACCTGCAATGGAAATTATTTAGTCCTGTATATGTCAATGTGATAAGATCAGCATATAAACTTGGAGCCAGTAACTAATTAGTTGACACATTATCTCATTTGTTTGATCTGTAAAAAGTGTATTTATGACTGGAGAAGAGAAGATGTGTTAGTTGTTTCCTCCAGTGCTTTAAGCTAGGCTAAGCTAACTAGCTGGTGGCTCTACACCCATGTTCATACCACTCACATATTGGTCTGTTAAATGTGAAGCTGAAGCCAACAGCCAGTAATCTTACTGTTACTGTGCTCTTTATAGTGCTCATGTTTATGCATATTTGTTTACAGGCCTGTTTTGTCCAGTTCATTATAGCGGCTACATTGGCCAAAGCTGCCAAGCTAATAACTTCTTTATGCCACTATAAACCACTCGCTGTAGCTCCATTTTTACCATCCCAACATGACAGTGGTAATGGTGAGCTCATTAATTTCATTCTCCTCACATATCCCACAAAATTTTACTTTACCTTTAAAATGTAACAAAGTATTTAATGTACGAGTTTAACAGTGTAAACTGAGGAAGTCTTATCCCCTTACAGCAGAAATTTAAAGCCACTTAACTAGAAGTAGAAAAGAGTAGAAAAGAGTATTCCCTTATTTACTGAGAGAGAATCTGCTCTGCTGGATTCCCAGTGTCTAAGCTGCTCGTTTAAACTTTGATAACAGCTTCACTACTAAAAAATATAGCAAACAGAGTCACTTTAGCTATTTTATCCTGTGGGACAAACTTTATGTTAATAAAGAAGTTCAAGGAGCATTAAAGCAGGATTCAGTAGCTGGGTAATAGTTTTCCCATTGCATACAGTCATGTACAATTTTATATCAACATGTTTCCCTGCTTACCCACAATAAAAACGTAACATATGTTTCAAATATGAAACAGAATACAAACATTACAATATCCAAACTCTGCATTACACAAACAACTTGTGTAGCACAATTCGTCGCACTTGTCCTACAGTATGTGAGGCACTAAGCAGACTGGACTACTGACAATCGATTTCAGACACTGGTTAAGAGGTAGAACAATGTGTATTTTCAGCCTTACATAAATACCACTTTGGTGTGCCAGCATGCTAAAAACATCCACCCCAAACTCTAATTTCAGGGGTAATGTACAAGCTTATTTGAATTATGCAAGGGCGTATGTTCAAGAGAGGGAAAAAAAAGAAACATTCCCTTGATCTTGCTTGGGTGGGCCTCTCTTGCTGCCCTGCCTCTAAAATCACGAGTGTGCCTCACCTCTATAAAAAGCATGGGCTGCCTTCGCTCTGTATACTTACTGAGGGGTAAGTATGGGAGAGCAGCAGCAGTCCAAATGTAAATTAATGGGCTCACTAGAGTTCACCACCACAACAAACATGATGATGGACCTTTGAAATATTTAAAACATATCATGTATTGTAGGTTTCAGAGCCAGTCTTGGATTGCTGGGGCAGTGGAGCAGACATGATGGTAATTTATGACTGTAGTTCCTGCACGAGGCACATTAGCAATTTTACAAGACATACAGAGAAAACTGGAGGTTCGAGGATCAAATACTTTAAAGTATAAATGACAGGAGGGACACGATGCCTCTACCCGAGCACCATGTTCACAGACCGTTAGTTTCCACAGAGACCACATATGTCTCAACATCTGTCTCAAGCACCTGGTCTCTCTCCTGAAACAAACTCAAAGTTGGGACTTTTGAAGCCATAAACATGTATATTTAACTGATTTTAAGATCATCACCTCAGTGGTTATCAGCTTCAGACGAACAGCTGAGTAAAACCACTGGATGCCTGTGCAACTTGTTCTGCGGATTTACGCAGGTCCTGTTTCCTGATCCTTTCTTAGATGCCACATCACTGCTACTATTTCTAGATTTTCCTTAGAGGGCCCCAGCTGAATGTGTCTGAAAGACTGGAAATAATATGATATTTATATTAATTACTAAACTGTCACCACTTTGTTAGCAATAAGCTTCCTGTGGTGAGTTATGTCTCAAGGAGGACGTATGCCTATGTGGAAATGGGTGGGACACAAGTTAACTGAGCTTACTCAGGGACTGTGACAATGAGGGGGTGACTCACCTTTATATTATTTTTTGTTTGTTACACTGTTCTAGTTGATTTTAAGAGGTTTATCTTGTTTTGTCCATGCTGTGTAAACCTAAATTAAGGCCACTGGGCATTTTGCACTGGAGTGTGAAATAGAAGGTTTCTCATTCTTGAAAAATAAACCCAGTAAAATGTCCTCAATAGGTTTAAACGTCAACTGTAAAACACTGAAATGATGGTGTTCCATAGAACCACAGTGAAACCGTGTTTATATTTTAAATGACCAACTCAAAAACACAGATTTACATTAATGCTTTAAAAAAGAAGAATAAGTATGTTTTATACCACTTCAGCACTGGTGTGTTGGGAACCTTGACTGTTAAAGCGCTATACTTACTGATATAAAATGTGCCTGGAGCCTGTTTGTCTTCAAGCTGCAGTGTGAGGAGACTGCTGGTTTGACTGTCATGGCGGAGCCACAGGGCCACTCCTAAGATCACACCTCCAGCCAGCTGTCAAAAAGGGAAAAGGGTTTTAATTATTCTGTTGCATGTTTCTTTACTTTGGTGAAACCTTGAACAGGATCAGAGCCATTTCCAATGTCTGCTAATCAGGAGAAACGCAGACGTGTAGTGGTCAATTATTAAAACTTTTTAAACAGGCTTTAAATCTTTCTACTAATGTTTTTCTCTGTGTGTCCAGCTTTGCCGCGAGGCAGTAAACTGTCGCTCTACTTTAAGAGAAGCAATGAAAGGAAATCCTGACACCTCAGTGACCTACAGCACAGATGTGTTCTCACAGCATTGTTAAAAATCAACTCAACTATTCAACTTTATTTCAATGTATCTCTCCCCTACTATATATGTGTATAAAAACAAATACAATTATTGCGACATAAATATCATCCTATAAAAGCTGATGAAGTATAACTGCAGGAGCAGTCGCATTCAATTTACTGGTCACATACTGATACACTTTTACTTTATGTTTATATTAATATATCTGCACATTTAGAGCCATGACTGCACTCCATTGTTCTTGACCTGAAAAACAGCAAAATAAGGAAGAGACAGCTTAAAAGTTTTACAATGACAGGGAGAGCAGCGCCAACAGAGGAAACACTCAATCAAACGCCGACTGTCCAGGATGTGGTGGCTCTGTGCTTCCCTAAAAAAGATGACTGTTCTGTAGAGACAAACCAAGTGTAACTTCACAAACAAGTGATCAGTCCTGACTGTGCAAGGCCACAGGGGGACACATGAAGTTGATGACACGTGCAGAAGGTCAGATGCGATGTAATGAACTGTAAAAGGTGGACAGCTGCTACTGAACTGCTGCACAGTTATCTCCCTCATTACTGGAATAACAACAGGGACGTTTGCATAAAACTAGACGAATAAAATGGATGAACACTTTCCTGACCTCTTTAAAGGTTCAAAGGAAGCAACTACTACAATCCGGCGTTCAGGTGGAAACAAAGGAAATGTGAGAGGAAAACTGCTTCCCCTCCCCCAGGAATTCTACTAGTTCTGGTCAATTTCTTTATGTGTTTTAATTTTGGAAGTGCCCATTTGAACAAGAATAAATAATGTACTGAGGTGAATCTGATTCTATTTTCTTCCAAAGCAGTTTCAGAAATTAAACAATGGGTGTCTGAAGTTATAATAAATAAATATGAACATAAGTTAATTCAGTCAAATGACTGATCTGAAACCGGATAAAAACGAGTTTTAATCCAGTTTCAGATTAATCAGAGATCAAAAAAACCTTTCTATCAGAAGACTGAGGAGACTGAAGCCCACCCAGTCTGCAGTGCTCCTCTGTCTCTGTCCCTACGCTGCTGCTTGTTCATGCACAAAATAACTGTTGACGAAGTGTAAGAACATTTTCATCTCTGCCTGGCCAAAGTTATGTGTGTTGCGTCTCCTCTATGATGTGACTCTCATCTCTAAAAGTCAGAACAGCCTCACACACAGCAGCATTATTCATACACCAGGGCGGGAAACTGCATCTCCTCCGGTACTGATCATGAATTTCTGGATAGGTAAAATCCAGCTGTTAGGCCGCTTAATCAAACCAAAAAGTACAATAAGGCTATGTTACTCATGCATCAAAGCCAAAAGCTACATAAGAAAAAAAATGTATTTAACTCACCCAGAAAATAAAATTAAAGAAGAATAACATATATTTAATGCATTTTGTGCAGCCCGCCACAGCCATGTTGCCAGTTTTTATCAGCTCGTCCTTTTTGCCTGAATCGGACACTTTGTGAGAGCAGGCTACTGTCGGGATAAGCGCCTCTAGGCTGGAAACTCCTCCTTTATAATCAAGAGTGAAAACCGAGACGGAGAACAGCCCACCAATTGAAGCGGACAGGAGGAGAAAGAGGCTGAGGGAACAACGAGCTTCTCATCTGCAGGAGTGAGCAGGGAGCCCTAGTTTGTTCTTCTGCAGGTGTAAACATCGATTTGGTCCAATAACATGTAGGACGAGCTCAGGACCATGTTTTACCAGAAATGTAGACGATCTTCTGAGGCTAAGCTCATTATTTCATGAGAAAATGTGTTTTTTTTAAATTATTCACATTTGTGCCACAGCTACACTCGTCCTGACATACTTTGAGAACTCATTGATAATTAACAATCCTACAAATTAAATTTAAAAAAGGGCAACATTTTTGCATCAAGTACTGGCGCCACCTGTTGGCCGCTGTTGGATAAGCACACGTGGAGTTGCGCTTCAATTAAATGTCTCATTTTCCTCCCAAATGATCTTCACTGTCTGTTCAGTGCAGTGACACACACGTGTAGACTGTCAACAATGCGATTATAACCTGAATTCTTCCACCTGTAAATCTTAACGCCATCAGACGATGACAACACGATCAGGCTCTCTGATGTCAGGGGCGGATCTGCGCGTTTATGGCTTCAGAGTCACACCTTCTCCTGCCAACTGTGCACGAAGATGATCAGCCCACCCCACCACCCCCCGACAGCCGCTGACCGACGGTAGAGTGAACCTTAAGTGACAGGGAGAAGAAACATTGTGCAGCGTTGCACTTAACCGCGCGTTTTACCGAACGCAGGATCCTCCTCTGGGCATGCTCCATCTGATCTGACAGAAGCGCTGGTGAATAACAGGCAGTTTGGGCGTTTTGGAGGAAATTTGTCGCCCTCCCATCTCTGTTTTTTTTTTCTTTAATCACGCAGCACAGAAAACACCAGTGTCCCTTCTATTTAAGGATGTTGTTTTCCCAACAACGCATGAATGAAGGCAAAGCTCTGAGCAGGAGAGCGTCTGTGATCTGAGGACAAAGACTCGCTGTACAGTGGCGGAGCGTCGTTAATTCAGAGAGGGAGCGGGCTGAGCGTCGGTGTGAACGAGGTGAAGCTGTAGGCAGCAACAGAGGAGGGACCGAGCTGCCCGACAGGCGCTGTCCGCTCAGCACCACCGCAGTCACCTTGTGTGAAAGTCATAAACCTGCTCAGGACTGATCTGACCAATTACCGCAACCTGTGGAGTCCAGTGAGCTGGATTTACTCAGCTGGCGGCGGTGAAATGGCCAACGCTTGTTCTTTTATCTCGACATCTTGGATTTACCGACGATGTGACGTCCATCCTTAATGTGATGCCATTGGCTGCAGTCGTTTTGGATTTCGCTTCCATACCCTCCAGTGAGCGTGGCAGCTCTAAGCGTTTATGATCCTCCAGTTGCATGGCAGGTGCTTGGAGAAAATACGTGGTTTAGAGGGAACGTAGCCTGATGCGTGTCGAGCAGCCCTGATTTTTTTTTAATTGGTTGCATTTCGCGCTGTTTTTCTTATGTAAGTGTTTCCATCAGTCTAACCACTGCTGGGCATGGTTGCGTGGTGCGCCTAGACTCGCCTTTGCGATGAAGGGAACTTATTGGAGAAATGCCTAGGGGACGCAATGGGCCTGAGCGACGACAAGGATCGCATTGTGATAAACGTGGGAGGGATCAGACATCAGACATACCGCAGCACCCTGCGCACTCTACCTGGCACTCGCTTGTCCTGGCTGGCCGAGCCTGATGCCCCCAACCACTTTGACTATGATGCCAAGATCGAGGAATTTTTCTTCGACCGCCATCCTGGCGTGTTTGCACACATCCTTAATTATTACAGGACAGGTAAACTGCACTGCCCAGCTGATGTCTGCGGGCCCCTCTATGAGGAGGAACTGGCCTTCTGGGGCATTGATGAGACAGACGTGGAACCATGCTGCTGGATGACCTATCGCCAGCACCGGGACGCAGAGGAAGCCCTTGATAGTTTCGGCGGGGGGGGACTGTTAGACCTGGGGAGCGATGATCAGGAGCCAGAGCCGGAGCATGCTGAGGATGATGTGGATGAAATGACAAGGAGGCTGGCGCAGGGAGACTCTCCCGATGCCAGGAGTGGGAGCCTGTGGAGCCGGTGGCAGAAACGTGTTTGGGCTCTGTTCGAGGACCCGTACTCCTCTAAATATGCAAGGGTGAGTAGATTAATAAGATAGTTGTGTAAATGTGATCTTTATGTTTCCCTTAAGTAGTCAGGGTCCCCTACCTGGCTGCTGTAGGTACATTTTGAGTGAAAATCAAACATAAAATGTTTCACTGGTTGGAAACAGTAATAGCTTCACAACAGGATTAATCTTATCTTATTAATCTGCCTGTTTCTGTCCCCTTATGGTGAAACAAATACTGGTTCATCTGGGGGCTTTAGAGACGCTTCTGATGACCTTGAAGTAATTGCTCTCAGGGTTTCTATAGGAGGCTTGTGACTGTACAGAGAAGACCTCATTTGTGAAAGTCATTTACATGCAAATCATTAGTGCCACCCTCCTCTGGCTCACAGAAGAAGATAAAGAAACTCATAAGACTCACAGGTCTTTGGATTGATATTTCCAGGACACACAAATCCCTGTTCATGCTGCCTCTTTGGTTAAATAGGTCAGCTACACATTAGGAAACCAGATCTTTGGCACCACCAGAAGTTTAGTGGCAGACCTCCAGACAAAAATGGGTTCCTGTTAGATGTGACATTTGGGTCTCTATTATGGGCACTCTTCCGTTTCTATTATGGGCACTCTTCCATTTGGGCGCAATGCCTCTCATTGGTGACAATGAAATGACTTTACACCATCTGATTTTTTGTTTTTTTGACCACTGCCCCCTACAAAGGCCGCTGTGCTGCGTGCTGCTTTAACAGCTGTAGCAACCTGATTAGTGTAATTATTTATCAGGCCCCATCCAGGAAGCATAAACTGTATTAACACATTCACACACATACAGCAAGCATTAGGGAAAGTGGTTTACCTAACACACGCACACACACACACACACTTCTTCTGCAGACAGGGAAATCTCCCAAAGCAGGAAACTCCTCAGACGTGTCCTACATTTAACAGTGGGAAAGACAAAAGCAGAGCGAGGATTGACAAAGCTCCACTAAGACTGGCAAGAAGATTAATTAGAACTGAACCTCAGAGTTAATTAAAGACTCCATTCACAGTGGATACATCAGTGGACCATTGTCACTGCATATCACTGTAGGCCTGTGACTTGCCAGCAACAGTGAAAATTAGCCAATAAAGAACAAACAGTTTTTGCCTGCCATCCTCCCTCCAGGCCACACTGTTCCCAAGAGTCGCAAGGACACATCATTTAGGAGGCGGTTTGATAAGATGCAGCATCTGTTGAACAGGGTGGTATGTTCGCAGGGCTGAGTGAGCCAGTGCATCACGAGGCACCAGTGGTTGACGCTAAAGTTGCTTATAATATATTATGTGTTATAACATTAGCGGGTGCTGGCTGTCATAGTGATTTTTCTTCCCTCTTTTAGTAATTGATGCAAAAGACCTGGAGAGAATAACAGGAATGCAACTAAGGATTGTTGTCATTATGTAAATATTTCTAAAACTGAAGAATAATTTGGGCCTTAAAATGTCAGGAAATGGTAGAAATGCTTATCTCTATTCCATGAAGTCTGAGTCAACATATTTAAATGGCATATTTTGTCTAACAATCCTCAGAAATTCAGTTGAGAGTGTCAGAAAAACAACCGTTTCTACCAAAACCAGGACTGATTCTTAGTTTTAAGCATTTCTACATTTCTACTCTATTCAGTTATTAAAAACAAGCTCAGTAAATGTTTACCTCCCAATAAAGTTTAAAATGTAAACACATCTGCTTTCATTGCATCTATAAGGTATTGACTCAGTTAGATTCAATCACTCAGACAAACCAGGGCAAAACATAATTTGGTGGGAATTTAGTTAACCACAAATTAATTAATGAATATGCACTATGTAAACTTGCCACAAAAGAAGTGACAAAGGATCTCTGTGCAGAACAGCTGCCTGCTTTTCCCAGGTAGTAATTCAGTGTTTGGTGTTGATTCCATACATCGTTATCTCTCGAGGGTGTACACTGCAGTGTGGTTGTCTTAGATTGTATTATAGTCTAGGTTGCACTTGTTATTGTTTATAGCACATATTGTAGAGGGGGTGGACAAAACAATATTATGCAATCTGGTACAACAACACCACATACTAATGCTTCAAAAACCAACAGATCAGAGCTCCACTGTGTCATCACAAGCTGAACACAATCATCTCAACAGAAGCTCTATTTGTGAGTGTCAAGCGCTGCTTTCATTCATATTATAGCTGTTTGCTTAGAAGATCATTAGGTCCATGTGAATTTAAAGGTAACTTATAAGCCCACCAAACCACTTACATTTAATAATACACATTTCTCCATTTTTAAGTTCCGGACTGTACATTCAGAGGCAGTCAGTTGTTAGCAGTTCTAATACACAGTATCCAATCTGACCATCACACTAACATGGAGGGGAAGCAGACATTCATAAACAGTAATGATTTCCTCAACACAATGCGACAAATTGCTAGTGATGAGATGTTATGACGAGGGCCTGTTTTCCATCTTGTGCTTGAAACCTGAATCACTGACACACTGAAAGGACATGACTAAGACACTGAGCTTCCTTTGCTCTACAGAATATAAGACTTCCTCATGCCCAGACGTGAACCAGTACAACTTAATGCTTTCCCGATGCCATTCATTAATCATCCCAGCTATTTGCTGTGCATTAGTCTGAAGATGTACTACACAATCTCTCATAAAGACTTCTTTGTACAAACTTTAATGATTCATAGGATGATTAAGTAGACATCCCCTCTTTCTTCCTGCCTGTTTCCACCATCTCTGACATACTGACCTCAGATTCTCATTGAAGTAACACACACGAGCAGTAACATACTGTAAACCAGTACAGTATGATGAAAGGTGGATAACAGGAAGACAGGCTGACAGCTATCAATCCCCAGGAGTGAATACTGTTACACCCATGTAACATGTAGAAAAATATGAACCTAATGTGATGAAATGTAATCATTCAGTCAATAGATGATGAAGGCTAAAGTACTCTTTTGACATCAAGGGAAATACAGGTTTTTCATAAAAGTCTGTCCTCGGCCTACCTAGCCCCTCAGCTCCTTGCAGTTCCCTAGAGTTGATCACCTGGACAAAGACCTATTGCAGTGATGGTGCTGGAGGAAAGAGCCCCAGCTAAATTTAGTCATGGGGGTTGACACTAATGTCCCTGCTGCTGCTGGCTCTTTGTAATTTTGCATGTAGCGTACCCTTGAAAATGACCTTGAAACACAGTAGAGGGATGGAAAGGAGGAATGGAAAGCTTGTATTGATTGTCCCTTTTACAATGACACACGTGAATCAAGATGCAAAGAGGGGACGGGCTGACAGCGGCTGGGAGTGTGTTAATGCCACTGTCACTGTTAAACCAGATGTCATTGTCTGAGATAATAGATTGAATTGCACTGGGTCGGCCTAAGAATGGCTGCTAGGCCGTCAAGCTTGATTACATGGCATGTATTACTCTGCTCACTCTCCTCTCTGCCCTTCTCTTCTCCCCCTCCCCTCTGCCCTTCTAACTCTCTTTCTGCACCCCCTGTATGCTTCCTGAACAGTGGATTGCTCTGGCCTCGCTGTTCTTTATTCTGGTGTCCATTACCACTTTCTGTCTGGAGACCCACGAGGCCTTCAACCCGATCATCAACCGCACTTACTATGAGCCGGTGGAAAATGGGACAGTGGTGCACACTTACCAAGAAACTGAGACTGCGGCCTACCTCACCTACATTGAGGGAGTGTGCGTGGTGTGGTTCACTTTTGAATTTCTAATGCGAATAACTTTCTGTCCAAATAAATTTGACTTCATTCGGAATGCCCTGAACATAATTGACTTTGTGGCCATCCTGCCCTTCTACTTGGAGGTCGGTCTCAGCGGGCTCTCCTCCAAGGCAGCTAAGGACGTACTGGGTTTCCTGAGAGTGGTCCGTTTTGTGCGGATCCTGCGTATCTTCAAGCTGACACGTCACTTTGTAGGGCTGAGGGTGCTGGGCCACACGTTGAGGGCCAGCACCAATGAGTTCTTGCTCCTCATCATCTTCCTTGCTCTCGGTGTCCTCATCTTTGCTACTATGATCTACTACGCTGAACGGATTGGAGCTAACCCCAATGACCCTCGAGCCAGTGAGCACACGCACTTCAAGAACATCCCGATTGGATTCTGGTGGGCTGTGGTGACCATGACGACCCTCGGATATGGAGACATGTACCCTCAGACAACCTCTGGTATGCTGGTTGGAGCCTTGTGCGCCCTGGCAGGTGTGCTGACCATCGCGATGCCCGTTCCTGTGATTGTTAACAACTTTGGAATGTATTACTCACTGGCCATGGCAAAACAGAAACTACCAAAGAAAAAAAACAGGCATATCCCTCGGGCGCCCCAGCCAGGTTCTCCTAACTTCTGTAAGTCAAGCATCAGCTCCCAACACCTAAGCCCCATCGCCCATGACGACGTTTTTGAGATAAAGTTTCAAGGTAAGAAACAAAGCTAATATATATTCTGATACATTTTCTCACCCCTTCTCTGTCCTCCTGAAGCAGCTGTATCACCACTCAGCTGTTTCACTGTTGGTTTGTTCCCACACTTCAATCAGCTGATGATTCAGGCTTGAGATGAAACAGAGTTTCCAACTGAAAATAGCCATTAAAATGTGATAAGATATGATGAAAAGCCTTTCTGAATCTGAATAGAAGAATAGAGAGATTCAGGCAGACCGTGAGTAATCTTGCTATTGATTTTGGACTTCTTAACGCAGTGAATCACCCCACCTCTCTCATAAGACTCTGTTTTCACTTGTGTGTAATGTTCAGAACATGTAACCAGAGTCATGTGATTTCCTACTGAAATTTTTGGTGGCATTAGTGCAAAGATGCATTGACATTTGATACCATTTATGCTCACAACTATATAGAACAACATATTGCAAAGGGGCAGTGTGCAAACATTACACAGCAATAGTATATTTAGTTATATTGTATGTGTAGATTGTATTAAGTCCATTGTGCATTGAGGCAGCTACTGTATATATTATTATTTTTTATATTATAATGTATACATGAAACCATATTTTTGTGTTTTTCCTTTTTTAAAAATTGTTTTCCTATAAGATTCCAAGCTAAACGGTGAGGCAGCTAATGCAGCTCTGGCCAATGAAGATTGCCCTCACATAGACCAGGCTATATCTCCGGAGGAAATCTTCAGTCCCAGCGAGAGAGAGCGGCCCTGCTTCCTGGTCACCACTGCTGAACGCCCTAACCACACAGGGGGCAGAGTGAGGAGGGGTACGTACAGTAACAGCCAATCACAGGCCCCCGTAAGACACTGACACCCAGTAGACCGTAGACAGGACAAGCTCCTTTTCTCTCTTTGCTGATGGTTACACCTCAGTTTTACACAGGCACACACATAGAAAACACACACAACTACAAACCTCTTATTGCAACCTTCACACAGTTTCACAGCAGCTGCTTCTCTTCATTCATCCTGTTGGGAATTGTATATATTCCAAGTCACAATAACATGCGTTAAGGCCAAGCACAATCACGACAAATGTCACAAATTGTCCACATCTACATAATATATTTTTTGATACCATGCATAATGTAATGCCGCTATTTATTTACCAGTTAAGAAAGCTATTTTTGAGATTTATATGATCTAGAATTGTTGTCTTACATACGTAAGAAAGTATTTATGTGCTATGTGTGTACCATGTATGTATATGTGTTCTAATGATTAATACCAGGGGGGATCCTGACTTATGATTACATTGCTCTTGACCATAATGGTGCATGAAGTGTCTTGCTGATGGGTGCTATCAGTATGGTGAAGGAGAAAACACAAATGGAGGAAAGCTAATGTCAAATATTAATGGTTTAAACTGCCAAATTCTAGTTTACAGATTTTTACATTTTAATACCAGAGTTAAGCCCTTTTTGTTTACTTTATTAATATTAGTCTTCAAAACATTCCGAAGAAAGTCATGTTAGTGTCCGGCTGTGTGCGGGCGGCACATCAGCATTAAACGCCGTATTGTATGAAATTTTACCTGTAGCTAAGAAAACATTCCCTGCCTGACGTGCCTACCATTTAGTCTTTTATAGTGTTTTACTCCAAACCATTCCAGTACCACCCGGTGCATGCTGTTGTACTCCTGATGCACTCAATGCATGGAGAATAATAATCTGTCTCAAGTCTGTGTTGACCTGTTTCTTTGGAGACAAAAACAAGAAAGCAACAGGTGTAGTATAATCAGTGAGGAACACCAAAACATTTTGTCATGGATTCAGTGCTGCAGTGTACTCAGAACGTTCTCTGTTTTTCAACTGAAGGTTATGAAAAGCCTTGGAGCCTTAACAGCATGTCTGGCATGAGCGGGGATGCCTCTGGAGTGTCCTCAGTGTCCGCCCTGCCCTGCAGCCCACCCTGTCTAATGCAGCACTCACATTCTCCCATCCCATCCATTATGTAGCATGGTTGAGTAGCAGACACAATGCTATTGGAAGGCCAGTCCACTCTCCTCCTTCTAATCTTTCCTGTCAGATTTTGCTTTTACACTTGCCTTCGCCTCTGCTTATTTTCATTTTTTATTTCTTTATTTTTCTGGAAAACTGTATCTTAACTGTGCTAATACTCAAGCTTCCCAAGTGTTCTCCTTGGGTGTGTCATCATATCCTAGACTAGAAAACATTGGCACATGCCACTCTGCATGGGTCATCTCAGTTGCAGACAAAGCACTGTTGTACTTCTACCACAGGCTAACCCCACTCTTTCCCTGTGTTTATATCATTGCCTGTTGCTCTGTTGCTTTTGATCTCTCATACTCTTCTGCCAATAACTTTTATTCCATCTGCTTTTTACAACTTTGTGTAAAGATTTTTCACAAGATGTAACCCCTGCTAATAATATGCTGGACATTAACGATACATTGCTTTTAAACATGTCCAAAAGACACCATTGCCAGCTGTTAAGGAAACTCCTCGTAAGTGCTTTGTACGTTGCAAAGTAGAGACGTTAACATTGAGAAAATGCAATCCAGACAAGACTTAATGTGTTTTGAGTGGCCATTAAAATATTTGAACATGATGTTCATGATGTCCAATGCAATATGGAGATTATGACAATTCTTATGATACTAGTGATGAATACATCTAATGTCAACAGAACTAAAACTGTTTGTTCATTTGCATGAACTGCATGAAAAATTCTGTTCAACAAGAAGCTGTATTGCAGTACCTGTAAGAAAAAAAAAGTTTTATTTCAAAAGCTTCTGAAGCTTTGTCATTTTTATGCATTTTGAGACAGCTTTACAAGAGACTCAGTCATAGCAGAGATTTTTATGTAGCTGCCATTCTTTGCCTTTCCCCAAATTCATATATTTATTTACTTGTATTTATTTGACTGGGGCCTCCAACTAAAATAGTGCGATTTAACTTGAACAATTTCTCATAAAGCCAACTAATGCTGTTATGAGCATAAATAGTTTTATACAAATATATTTAGTGGTAGTTATGAGTTTTTAAACAGTATCAGTATTCTGCAACAATTTCTATTACTGCTGTGATGCCTAAATTAAGGCTAGACTCATGAATTATCAAACAATGGTGCCTTTGTACCTGTTGAGGCAAAGTTTAAGTGAGTAATAAATTGACGTGATATTACATAACTGCTCCCAGTGTAGCATCAGTATACCTTATACCATGCTCATAACAGTGTAACGAGAGCTTTATTTATAAGGTGCACTTTGTACCTTTTGCACTGCCCTCGTACCGTTAATCACAGTAAAAAATGCCCTTTTCATTATCATTGTTACACCATCCAATGTATAGTATGAGTTAACTCTTAGTGGTATACATAACTCCAGGCAAAAAAAACAAAAAAACACCTGAAAGTACTAACTTAATAGTCCCCAACTCAAGAAACGTTTTGCATTATGAAGCACAAAATATAAAAGGGGACGAGCCAACTCTGTAGAGAGTAAATATATTGAGTTATGATCAACAGAAATGTCATGATGACTGCTGCAGTATGTATGTCCATTAATTTAAAACTTCAATACTGTTACTTTTACATGTATTGATACTGTCCCAATAATTATGCACAATTTTTCAGGGCACTTTAACAAATTTCATGTTGACCAATCAGAAATGTTAATTTATAGAAGAAGACTCAAGTATTGCGACTCATCCAAGTTTTGTTTTTATTCTGAATGACTAGAGTTTTACATTAGAGTCATGTCTCTTGTGGTAATTTATGGACGTTACATAAAAAAAAAAAGAAAAAGAAAAAAAACTTGTGAAGATTTGATGTGAAGAGATGCAGGTGAATTATATGCTCATGCAATTCAAGTGAAAAAAAAGTAAAATATGGAGCAGCATGGGATGTGGGTCTACTTGGGGAAAGGTAAATGCATGTATTTTACATTTATGCAACAGAAAAGTATTCAAATAAAATATGTAAATATAAGTCCTTGCATGAAATAAATTTTATACACAATGAGCGTTTAGACTGCGTTTTTATTCAACAGCACATGCATACATACATCTTTCCTTTCCCACTAGCTTATGGCTAGTGCTTTCAACTGCTGTTTGACCCTGTGTCTAAGTGTGTGTGGGTCAAAGAGAGCGAAAAAACGAGGTGACTGTGAGAGCATGATGTATACAAGTATACAGTATACAAACCGCATGACGATGACCGAGCGACAGTACATCAACCTGTAAAACGCAGCATGATTGGGCATGTTTATTAACCGAGTCCAACATCTGTACACAGACAGTACATTGTTGTCTGATGCCTTGGCTAAGCATGGGATATACATGGTAAACCTGTTGTTTACCATGAGGAACTAACGGAGCACATTTTCTTTACTGTCCAAGCTAGTGTCATGTCTTACCTCACCCCCCGCCCATCAGAGGTATCCATCATCGCCATCATTTCCACCATTATACATAATTTGTGTAATAATTTATTTTTATTACTGTTTTTTTATATGTTTATAGAGACCCAGCGACAGCACCGGAGCAGACAACCAACTGAGTCAGTTTGTGTTATGAACCATGGTGTACCAACCACTATGTGTATGACCCATAATGGCCCATCACCCACCTGATAGTGCTGTAACATTGTTGTGTGTATTAGTATTTTTAAATGGGTGTGACAGTGACAACCTGTACATCACAAACTCAGCATAGATGTAGCACTGAGGAAGTTTTGTTGTCAAGCCTTATGTAGATCAGTATCTGTGACTGGTTACTGTGTTGTAATCTGTGTGCCTATTTTTGGTGTGTGCC
>OMLM01009441.1:19566-34472 GCA_900302695.1 Helostoma temminkii
TACCAATGTTTTTGAGTGATCATCAAATATCTGTGTGCTTCTTCTGCTAAAAGAAAAAAAAATGTTGCTCCGATTTTAATCACCCCCAAGCACGCAGTCACAGACTAAACAGTTGAAAACAAATCGTTAACTTTGCACTGTCATAATCACATCTTTGTAGACTTTTGCAGTTTTGCACCAGTGGACTTTTAACATTCCTTTTATATGTTTTCAGATCATTAAATAGATAACACCCACAAAAAATTTAAACAAAAAGATCACACTTTCAAAAAACACCACTCTTACCTTATATTAAAGAGGCATTAAAATGTCAGGAATTGGTGAGAGATTCAGTTGGTTAAACAAATCTTACTTAGGGTAATGATTAATATTCAGCATTAGTTGAATGTTGATATATCACATGTGCATGTACTTTGACTAACAAAAACAATTTAACCATAAAATGTATTACTTTATATCAGAACACCAATAATTATTCTGTGGTACATTTTAATTGACAATCATCTAGAATTTAATTATTCTTTGTTCTGCAAATGTGAAAACTGGTATATTAGTATATATTACTAACTAATGCCAAAACTTTATACACATCATACATACAGGACAAGTGCCTCTGTTATGCAAATCCTTCTTACCATTCAGGATGAGCTGAACCAACATGATGCATTAACTACATTTTTTTTCAAAATAGCCATCAGTCACCAGCGATTGAAACATCAGTTCAGTACTCAAAAGCACACAGAAACAACCAGGACCCCCGTACAGATGAGCTTCTAAAGGAAAATGTGAGCATACCTAATTGAAAAACATATAGAACAAACACTGGGTATGAAGAACAGATTCATTGTTTGTGTGAAAAAAGTTATGCTAAAGGGACCAACTTTTTGCCGAACAACTGCAAACACACTGCCAACAACTTGCTGAAATCTGTGTAGTCAGGTAGAGTACGTGAGCACAAACGGGGGGACCATGTGCTGATCATTGTCTGACACAGATTATTAGAAAACAGCAACAGTTATCATTGATGAAATCAATAATACAACAAAGAGGCAACTGTGTGCCGTTAGTGAGACTTCAGAGTGTGTGTTTTGAACACCGTGCATTTTGTGGTTAGTTATGTCAATAAGGTGTTCAGTGATCGTTATGATTGGTTTTGTTGTGTCTTTTTTGACCAATACAGTTCAGGCTTGTACAATAAATAGTGATAAATAAAAAAAACTACATAGAAACGATCATTTTTCAACGAGTGTTGATTTATTTTTACAAACTAATCCAGGTAAAAGCGCATTAACTTAGTTTTCATTAATGCATAAATTCAGTGACAGATGGTTTGACACATTTAATTTGCATTAACCATAATCATAAAATAAAGCCCTTTATTTATACAGGAAGGTAAACATTATGCAAACATATTATGTCTGAGCCATCCTGAGTCCTGCCTTAGACCAGGACACTGGCTTGTAGCAACTGTTTCCCAGATGCTGCACTGTGAACTCCCACAGCTTATAAATATGGGTGAAATGCAGTGAAGATTTCCATGAAACGTACTAATAAGAGAAAAAAAACTCTAAAGAATACAACACAGACAGACAAGAATATAAATGAGAGATCGACAGCGAGCAAAGATAAAAATACAGTCTTATACAAATAAGCGGTAAATTGTGAGAGGACAGATTTTCAGCATGGCGTTCAGAGATTGACTGCCTCCTGACACTCCGAATTGTTGCAATAAAACCACTGACATGGGAGGATGGAGATATAGTACCAGTTGATCCCTCACATGACCCATAAGAGCTTTACTGATGAAGATAAACATGGCAGGAGGACCAGGAGCCATTGGTATGGCCATGTCCTCAAAGCCATCACCCCAAGTCACGTCCATCAAAATGACAGGCTGCCCAGAGAACTTATGGCCTCTGCTCGCATGAAACATAACTCATCCTGTATTCAAGTACACAACAGCATTTAAAACAACTGCACTTTAAGTCTGACCTGTTCAAGGAGCTCAAATTGCCTATTGCCTTTCAGAAGGTGAAAGTTACTGCATATTCAAAGGCACTTACAAAAACTTTTTGTGCTTTGCAAAGCACCAACCAGCCACTAAATCCACAGTCATTCTCTTCTTCTGCTTTCCAATCGTCATGTGTGGTGTGTTAATGTTCCTGATGAAGTATAGATGGTGCAGTTTTATCTTGAGCTAGTTGTTGCAGCGCACACTGCCACAGAGTGTCCAGCTCCACAGCCAATCAGAAGAGGTCTGAGACCAGATATGAGTTGAGGCTGTAAGACGTTAGTTGATGAACCGTCTCCACACATTCCATGTTCGTTCCAGCCCCAGGAGAGGAGACACCCCCCTGAAAAGTAGAGGGGTCATGGGTCAGTGGAACTGACAGCAGAGAGACGGGGCTGCAGCTCTGCAGCATGTAGGCTAATATTAGCAGTCTGGGGGAAAATGAATGAGTCCAAATAACCAAAAAAAAACAAAACTGAACGCATGTGAACATACAAACACACACATAACAATCTGTTCCCAGCGCTGACACTCAGCCAGCAATAAAGCTTCCCTGCTCTTCACAGCTGGTGAGCTTGTTGGTGGGTGTGGTCAGGTCTGCATCACCGAGGAGACACGTGCCATGGCAACACAGTTACCTAATAGGCTCCATTGCCATGGCAACAGAAGCCAGCTTGCTTTCTCAAGGGTAACATATCTTCAAGCTTTCCCCATCGTGTAGTTGTGTGTCTTTCATGCCATGTTTTCATTTATTTCATAGAGGAATTCGTTGTCTTTTTGTGTCTTTAAGTCAGTGGCGTCAAAGATTTGGATTTGCCCACACACACATATGTTTGTGCCAGTTAACAGACCAAGAGATCGTTCCAGCAGCTTATGCGCTGTGTGACATTCTGCTGAATATGGCTGATGCATTACAAACACACATAACTCTGTCTTTAAGATTTTGCATGCATTTATAACTGAATTGTTACTGTCTTAGTTTTGAATTAAGATTATTCAGTAAACATGGAGGTTCTTATTTATTAGTGAACTTAATCTGCTGAAATGTTTCATTCACTGGGGAAAAAGCATTATCTTGGTGATGTGCTTAATTCATGGACTCACTGACTGGAGTATAGCACATCAGTGTTTCCATGGCAACAAAGTGCCTGCACAATATTCTGTACAACAAGGATACAAATTGAGACACTCAAACCAAAAATCCATTTCCTTGTAATCATATACTGTCATTTGGTTTTACATTTGACAGTTTGACATTTCACAATTAATAACAGCAACACAGAGACACAATCTGCAGGTATGACATCATATTATAGTAACAAGTTAAAACTAGATCTGATCTAAGATGTTTCTCCTTACTTACCCCTGTCAAGTTCTAAGTGTTCACATTAACAAAAATCTTTCCTCAGATTGGATGAGCTGTGCCCACAGTGTCTTTGGCCTCTCGCCCACCTCTGACCACCGATGATGAATTTCATACATGAGGAGAACTTCCTCAGGTGCAAATGGGCAAAGGCTGAACAGGCAACAGATATAAGCAGCATGCAATGCTCTCCGTTCCTTTCCGCCTGACCTACTTCAGCACCAGAAATAGCAGCACTCAGGTCTCTGCTTCCAATCCTGTTTTGCTATTTCATTGCTCCTGCCACCGTTCTCGAGACAGAAGAAAAAGAAGAGCGCAAACCAGAGGAGCGAGGCGCAGGAGGTTCACACAAGCTCTCCTTTTACTCATGCTGCTTTCTCATCACACAACTGAACTTCTCAAAGCACTGAGCAGTGCTTTGTGGGAACTGTCATTTTACCGTCTTGGTTAATTTACTAAATATAAAGACATATCCATCTAACAAGAAAATTGAAATACCCTTTTCTTGTAGATATTCCAGCAATGTTCAGTGTCTCCTTGCTAATGGAACTGCATGTGCTTCAGTGTTTATCTGTGATATTCACTTCATGCCAATGTGGAAAAACTGGGTCAGTGGTTAAAATTTAATGCAAACGACTTTAGCTCCAAAATGTTTCCTATTGCTCGTTGGTGACTATGGGAGAGCAAAGAACCGTTTAGTAAAGCTTGGAAAGAATAAAAGCACATTTAATCTCTTCATATATCTGATGAGGGATCACAAACACTCAGATGCGTCTGTGTTTGTTTAGTATTCTTTCAGGGATATGTGTGACTGCAGTGCCTATGTTCTATTCTTGCGCAGATAAAGGGAGATTGCTCTCCAAACATTTAACTGGAAAAACATGCCTGTAAATTTGTGTGTGGTTAATTCAGCTCCTTTACAGGCCTGTTCGGGTAATTGCTTCTGTCAGTGATACCCATCTATCTATGTAGTAATTACTTCCTGATGCAAAGGCCACAGAGCAATGAACTGACCTCAGAAAGCCTTGGCAACATTACCAGAAGGATTAATATTTCAAACTGATGTTTAACTGTAATGTATTAGACAGTTCTCTTGCTAATTTGTGGCAACAGAGAGGAAGATGACTTGAAAAGGAGTTTATGATTACCTAAGTGTATTCCCTATACCTTTATGTAGCCAGATTATGTCTCTTGTTTCAGCCACTGCTTATAGTTTAAGTTTTAGAAGTTAACACACGAAAAAAATTGAGAAGCGCTACATAAGCTAAATGATAGGAAAACTAAGATAATGTAAAGACTTTTTTCAGAGAATACACTCACCTACAATGGCAAGGTTATGTTCAGATCCACATGCAATCTGTAGAGAAAAGAGTTGAAAAGTGTTTCAAATGCATGTTCAAGCACACAGACAATGTAAAGACTGTAATATTATAGAAATATTATGGCAACATTGATTCTGAGATACTCTGTAACCAAACCTGCTCTAAAAATGAAATAAAATTACACATGTCAAGATGAAGTCATAAAGCTTTTATTCAAAAATACATACAATCCTCCAAAATATAAAATCACTCACTCCACAGTACATCACCAGAATTGCAGAGCAGACAACTGTAACATACAGTAAATAATGGTGAATTTAGAAAAGCTGAACCACACTGCAGGACTGTCAGGAGGAGTTGATGAAAAATGTTCAGGCCCTGCCTTTGCTGAGCAAAGCTTTTTACAGTTTAATGGCCTTGCATCCATAATTCTCCCCTTCATAACTGCTACAGGAACAGAGCACACAAATTAAAAATCTGATACTGAACTCTAAAGATCAAGAAGAGTAAAAATATTCTGATCTCTCTAGATGACAGTTAAAGATTACAGATTACATTTAAAGCTATAGAATTCTATGAATATCCTTGATAATACAGTTGAACTTATTTGATGAAGGAATACTTAGTAATACTAAGAAATGATATAGCTTTAGCAATCAATAAACAGATAAGCACAGTTATTCCTGAAGCACTGACAATTTATAATTTGTGACTCCAGTAATGTTCATACGCCTCATAAATATTTGACAAGCCTCAAAAAAAGGCATTTTCTACAGTGTTTCAAGTACCGTACTAGGGTTGCCTGTGAGATTCATAGTCCACTCAGCTAATTCATCTTGTCTTTTGCTTTACACACACAAGGTGACTACACCTTAACGTACACCATGGCTCCTGCAATGATCTGTGTGCAGTTAAAGAATGCTCCGGAGTTTGCCCTTGGCTGTCCCTGACATATATGTAATAGGCAACAATCCCCTATCATATAGCTGCCATTTAGACTACAGGTTAACTGCAGCAATCCCATGACGCTCACACATAATTGCTCTTATGGAAGAAGAGACCAATGCTTTCACTAAATGTAAGAGGCTCTCACCCAAGTAGAAGATAATGGCTGTGTGAGCATTCCACACTATATATTATGTGGCATAATTCATTTAGTGGACATTCAGTTGCACTTTGTTTTCCCTCATACTAAACAATAGGTATGAGCTTTGTCTATGGGTGTCTGCTGCCCCCTGCTGGAATGTCACAGATATTTTTCAGAGACGCACGATAAGAGTCCATAGAGTATATCATCAATACTGATGTCAAATCTAATAAGGGCTTCATTGTTATTGATTTTTGTCTTCTAGGCAAAGCAGTGTGCAGCAGTGCCCAACACTGATAGATAAAACACTGAGGTATATTACCTGTGCAGCTCCTCTGAGGACTTCAATCTCTGTAGGAAGGCAAACCTCATGGCTTCTACCCTCTGTTAAAGGGCCAGATGACTGCTCCCCTGGTTTCTGATTGGTTGATCCTTGTCGACCCAGCTGCCCATAATCTCCTCTGCCCCATGTGAACACTCTCCCACTCTCTGAAAAGGAAGATGCCTTTGTTCAGATATGGCAGCTGTTTTGAACTCCTGTTATAACTGAGCTTCACTAATTAGTAATGTGTGTTATGCTTTACCTGTTTGTGCAACAATGTGTGTCCAGCCGCTCCACACATTTATAACTTTCTCTTCATCCAGCAGGGCACGCTTCAGAAGAGTGGGAGAGGACCGGAATGGCTCTGTGGTGGTCAGCTGACCATACTTGTTGCTTCCCCATAGAAACAAATCTCCTTCTCCTGCACATACAACAGAAACAACATTACTCTTCATCCAGCTGAAGCAGCACCAGAAAGACAGAACAGTAACTGAGTGGTACTAATAGAAAACAGAAGGGGACCTAGCCATTATGACGTACAAACATAAAGTGAAAGACAACTTGTAAAATCCAGCTCTTGTATGTGCTTGTTTGTATTCTGTGCTGAGATCTTTGGAGCCCACATATACTCCAGTTTTGTCTAATGTCTAGATTTAATTTCTAGACTGATGCGAGTGTTATTTCTCATTAGTTCACATAGATCATCATGAACATTACACAAAATGTACTATCATACCTGTTAGACACACACAATGCGCTGAGCCTGCAGTTACCACGTGTGGTGTTTCCTGATCTAGACCTGCAACATTGGCATAAATATCTGGTCACATTAATCAATCATCATCAGTCCTAAAACACTGTTTTCAGTAACTAATCCTTTTCAGTTCCACTTACCTGGTACCAGTGTGGGCACCTTAGAGCTGAGGTGTGCTGGGACAGGGTGTGGACCAAGTGCTCTTTTAGCCTGACTGAAAAGGCCAGTGCCCCACTGATACACACAGCCTGAGTCTAAGGTAGAAAAGAAAATTAGAACTTGAACGTGATTACCAAATAAATACATACTGAGGAGAGCTGCATGGTGCTACCTTACCAGTAACAGCAAGTGAGTGTCTAAGTCCTGCTGCTACACTCACCACTTGCTCCTTTGGACACTGAGGACAAACAGTACATTGACATGTTCTTCAAAGCACAAACATGATTAAACGGATCATGTTGATTTTTGGCAGTGCTGATCATTCATGATTGATTGGATAAATATAGCCATAACTTACAGAGGGTTTAACACTGCCAGTAAGTCAAATGCCTGATAATATACTTACCTCAACAACCAGTAGATCTGCAGAGTGCGTGACTTCTGGCCCAACACCCAGTTGTCCAAATGCATTGGAGCCACATGACAGCACCTGACCACAATCTGACGGTGTGACACAAAAATAAAACACACACATATATATATATATGATTGCAATGTTGATTATGTAAGGATTTGAAACACTGTGCACTGATATTGTAGTTGTATATTCATAACATTGTGGTTCAAAAGCATTCAATGACAGGACTGACATAATGACAAGTGTCTGTATTATTCACTGTTTCAGGCACTTCTGTATCGTTGTGTCAGTGCCAACAGAGAAATGTCTGAGCTTCATCAACTTTAATTACAAACTTGACTTTCCCATGATGGTATTTACAAGTCAGAAACTGGTAATTACAGTAACTCATATGAAACATATTTGTGGTAGGAAGACCTTTGAAGACTTCCATTGTTCACTTCCATTGTTGTCATCTGCTATAATTTGGTAGAAGTCTTATTTATAATTACCTGTTACAGCCAATTCTGTTGACATTACATTGTACCAATTCTTCCCTAATAATTAATCTTGTAGATTAGAAAATAAATACATACTGTACAATCTGTTTGTTCCACCGCATTTCTATTTATGTCCTATCTAAGTCATGGCTATTGTGACATTCAAAGTACTTCCCCAAAGCATAAGAAATGTCATTCTATCATCCCTGCCTAAGACAACCGGAGGGACGTGCTTATTAATCGCTCATGAAAATGTCGCCCATTTCTGAATCTAGTTCATACACAAAACATTGTATCATTTCCTGGTCTCAGTGGTGCTCACCGGTGAGAAGAAGAGTAAAGTCCCACCCACAAGCTACATTTGTGACCCTCTTATTCAGGCCGGAGCACAGCTGAAGAGTTAAGATGTCTGTATTGTGGCCAAGTCCCAGTTGGCCTTTGTGATTCTGTCCACACACAAACACCTCTCCACTCTCTGTCCAACAAAAAAAACACAAACATTAGGAGGATGTGCAATATATTGTTAAGTATACTAATATGGAAACTGATTATATAATAATTAATAATGCACAAAGTTGCTTATTCACATTTGAAATATTTAAAAATGAGGCAAAACACACTGCCAATTCATCACAGGACTTAATCAGAGAGAAAGAGTGCAAGGTTTTAGGCTAGCCAAGTCAATCACCAGAACATTAAGCAAACTGAACATGCATTTCCCCTGCTAAAGAGATGAAAGGGAGAAAACCCCCCAAACTAACAACTGACACAGGCTGCAGCATGGAAAAGCATATCAAAGGCATATCTCACTTAAAATGTGTGTGATCTGACGCAAAACGTTCTATGATTATGTTGTTTAACATACAGAGATTCAGAATGTTTGTCTGATATTCATCTTTTGGGCAAAAGATTAAAATCAACCCAAATGTCTTCAGTGGACAACAAACATTTTAGCAAAAGTTAAATTAGCTTTGACTCAGTAGTTTTGGGTGTGTCTGCATAGTGCCAGGTGGGATATGTTCACATCACATGCAACTAAATATAAGCCCACTAACTATCTTAAAACACTTCCAGTTAGAAATGCAGTCAGCAATTCTCTAGGATTAAGCAACTATGTACAGAATGATGTACGGACATCATGCTGTACACTGTATTACAATAAAACGCTGCTTTCACTTCAATCTGCTGAAAGGGAACTAAAACATGAAACTAGAAACTAGAACTGAAAGTGTATAACTGGAATGTAAAACATGGGTGTATGAATTTGATTTTGTGAGTTTGAAAGTCAGTCATGGCCAAACAGCGGCGTGAGAAAGCCCTTTTACTGTGGCTCATTTGTTTTTTGTATTTTTAAGTTGTGAGACACATATTATCACTTAAAGCAGAGTACTGCGTGTATTAACCTTTTCAAATAGCAAGTTGGTTTATTCGACCAGGAGGGGGTGCAACCTGATCGCCGAGAAGCTGCTTCTGACTCCTATCACATTACTGAGCATATTATCTACGGACAGAGGCTTTTATTAAAAGGAAAAAGTGCAGTTCGTGAGCCAGAAGTGAAGCTAACCTACCGGTGACAACCACGGAGTGACCGCCGCCGCCGCCGAGGGTCCGGACTGCCTTGTGTTGTAAAGCAGCGCTGTAAGAGAGATGGGGCACTGACTGGTCCTCCACATGTCCCAGTCCCAGCTGCCCGTAGCTGTTGGCTCCCTGACATGAACAGGACACCGAGGCAGTTAAAGTTATGTAAACGCTAACAGTGGTGCGTTAACAGTTAGAACTTTTCTAACGGCTGTTTGTCATTGTTTGTCAGAGCTAATGCTAGTTCAAAGATAAGCTAATGTTAGCCAAAGTGCTACGCTAACGTTACCAAAAGAAGTGTCACTCCAGTTGTGGTGAGTATTTGAAACAGTTAAACTACACGTACAGTCACAAACAACTTAAACGCGTTAACGGTAAAGTTAGGAACTTACCCAAGAGTGTAAACAAAACTCCAGCCGTGAGCTCGTTTCCATGGAGTACCCTGCTACCAATGAGTTCAATGTTTACGACACTGTCGTAAAGCAAACAAAACAAATTTGCTGCCACTTTCTCAGAGTGGTAGTTTTTTTTACGTTATTAACTAAAGTGTTACATAGTGTCATACAGCAAGAGAATTTTACCCAGCATAGTTTCCCACAGGTTGTTGTTATTAATGGCTTAAGTGATCTGTAAAGCATTAGCAAATAACTTATGGATTTGTATCCCTCTTTAAAGGGATATTATTTTTAATATTGCTCAGGTGTTCTCAGCTACTTTAATGGTAAAACCCTAAATAAGAACACATATAGACCTATAGTCAATTATAAAGCTAGCTAAAACAAATTATGTCTATTTTCATTCATGTAAATGACATGGACAAACATTTTGCAGCAACGCCACACAATTAAACACAATCAAATCACAAATCACAATAAAATTACTATAACTTAACATTGTGTTAATGGTCAAGTCCCTCCCTGTCCTGGACAGGACTAGTGAAGTGGACACAGGGGATCCATCACTGGACATGGGGATTTTTGGATTTTTGGATTTTTCTGCCTTAGAAGTATTTCAGATGCTGTATACTAGTAAAATCTTAATTGTCCATTGTTAAGATAAGAGAGATTGTTGTCTATCATCTTTTTCAAGATGGATTTCTGAAAATAAGATAATGTGTCCCCAGATCAAAAATATAATTATTTTTTAGAATATACTTATGTTTGATTAAGGTCGTATTAACTCTTATCGTACATATTATCACCACTTTCAGAGTCTTCAC
The DNA here is from genome assembly GCA_900302695.1 of Helostoma temminkii. Taxonomy (NCBI): domain Eukaryota; kingdom Metazoa; phylum Chordata; class Actinopteri; order Anabantiformes; family Helostomatidae; genus Helostoma; species Helostoma temminkii. The sequence continues at coordinate 30,279 of OMLM01009441.1, forward strand.
TGTGGTCATTCTGCATCACCAGCATCATCCTCAGCACCCAGTATCAACAACCAAATCACTACCACGAAAACACCAAAAAGTACCTAAACGGGTAACAAACCATCTGAAATGTTGTGAGGACACAATAAACATTTTTATTTATTTTTTTCTTAGTTTGATGCACAGCCTACTCATGTACATGTTTCTTTACAGTAGAAAAATAATATTTTGATTTCAAGAGTACCACAATAATTTTCACTTCAAGAGGAGGTATTTAAAATCATCACTGTAAAATAAAATAGGTTGGGGTACATGGGCCAAGTCTGTCATAATCAATCATGAAAACATCCTTTTAACAGCAGTTTTCACTTTTATATTTCAGTTCAGCACAAAAAGGAACATGATACATACACCAACAGAATAAGGTACATTTTATACATATCAGTGAAGTAATTTTAAATGTCAAGAATAAGAAGAAAGAAATGAATTACAAAAAATTCACAGGATCATATACAACAGCGGAGTTAACAATAGGAGGCAGAAACCACATCTGTAACAGCTTCAGGTGTTTAGAGGGTACTAACTTACAATGAAAACATATTAACTGTTTGCGACGCAGAGGACAATTCAGCCAAGTATAATTGAAGCAAAACAGTGTCTTAGATCAAGCAGGTTGTTATGTTTGTACAATGTACTGATATCAGTGGCTAAACATATCTAATGCACCTCTTTAAGTTGTACACACCATTTACCACGCACTCGGGACAGCGGGGCATTTTGCCAAAAGCAGTGCACATTCATTGTACTGATGAGGGGTGATACATAAGCAGCATCTCTACAGCATTGTTGGGGTGATGACACAGTGAGCACTGATGGACTGTAGGTGGTTAATTTCAGCTAGAACACGAGCAGCTAGACACCAAAGTGCTTGTTCAGTCGGCTGAGGGCGTCACCAACAATGTCAAGCTCGTGTCGAAGCTCCTCCACAACGCTGTTAATGCTGGGAGTGTCCTTTAGCACATCAACACTCTGGGTGTAGGGGTTGTAGCGGACTGTGAAGGGACGCTTGATAGTCTTGGCAAACTCCCTGAAATGAACCCAATATTATAAATTAATAATATGTATTAGATATTTAAATGTGTGTAAGCCACTAATGTAGCTTGTACATAATTGTAAGTTCTGCTGGTAATCCAAGCTCACCTCATCTTGACTTTGGCCTCCTCAAAACTGTCTGAAACAAAGTAAACATCCTGAAAGGTTGTGATGATGCATTCTTGCTTGGATGTAACTTTGGGGTCAAAAGGCATTATCCTTGCATTACCGGAGAGTGCATGCTAAGAGAGAGAAGCATAGCACACATGATAAAAACATTATTAGTTTATACATTATACATACATTATAGTATTATACTTGCATCGTTTGGTTGTTGAATTGAATGACAATTCTTCTGTAATTCGTTATTTCATATTAAAGGGAGGTTAATAGGAAAAATCCCTTCATAAGGCATCTTATCAGAGTATTTTAAAATAAGGGATATATATTTCAAAGAGTTTTGACTTGTTTTTGAAGAAACATCTATACATTTTATCAACTTTTTGGTTATATATGCCATATGTCAGAAGTAAGACTGTGCCAAGATGGCCCTGGTAAAAATGTATTTACCTTGAGCTCACTGATAGATGACAGCAGTCCTGCGCCATATGCTCGCAGATGCCCCTCTTGTTTGCATAGGCCAAACTCCACCGTGAAGAAATAGCACTGAAACACAGAAGTAAATAACAATAAAAAAAACAGTTATTCTGGATGCATTGATTTTTATCTGATTGAAGTTTGAAGTGTGAGTGTCACTTACTGTGGCTAGTTTTTGAATTGAGTCATCTGAGGCCCCAAGTGAAGCAAGACCAATCTCCTGAGAAAACTGGGCAAAGCTGGGCTCTGCTAGCAGCGGGACGTGACCCAGCAGCTCATGGCATGTGTCCCTAGATGATAAAAGATTACATAATGTTAGTCTAATATCACTGTATGAACATGGGCTCTTATTTTCTCAGTGTAGTTCTTTATATTACTCACGGCTCTGGGGTGTACAAGGGGTCGGAGCTGTGCCGCACATACTGGGTGCAGTGGAAAACACGGAAGGCCAAACCAGCAAGGAAGTCACGTGGGGACAGATAACCTGCCACAGGCCTGATGGTAAATCCAGTCCGTTCTGTAAAAATATGACATATGAAACCCAAAAGTTAATAAATAAGTTTGCAGTTGTGCGTTTGAAACAAAAGCGCTGTTATGTTTTATAAAGGAAAATACAAGCTACCTTTGAGGAAGCGTGAGACATCTTCCAGCTGAGGGATGTTGTCTTCCCGACATTCACAGTATTTGGACAGCAGGGGCAGGTTCTTCAAGTATTCCCGGCAGGCGTGGGTGGGGTACAACTTGTTAAGCTCCCTGTACACAACACCCCAAGTCTTCACTTCTTCCTCTGTGAACTCAATACGAGGAATGGGATCCCCACTGTAACAAAGCATAAAGAATATTTTAAGTTTCCAGTCAAAACTTAGTGTATTTCCAAAATAACTGCTAAAATATGCAATGAAAACATACTGCTTGTAGGCCATGGCAAGATCAGCAAAGTACTTTCTCCTTTTCCGGTAGACATTGTCCTTGAAACCCTGATGGATAAGAACATACAAAGATATGACAGTGCTTCAAAATAAAAGAGCTTTAAAGTAAACTTCTGCAGGATTATTTTGGGTCCACATACTGGATGGTCTGCATCCAACTCAGAGCCATACATCAGGACACGGTTAGCACACTTGTCCAAGTCTGAGATTTTCTTTGGGAACCAAGGTACATTATACATATCTGGGGAGAGCAGAAGAAAACAGTTCTCACTGTTAATCCGGCTTTAATAGGATACCGTATGTGTGGAGCATTTCGTTTCTGTTTTCCTACCTCCCTCGTGTAGACAGGAGTTATCTGGAGGCTCCATGTCCACCACGTTCACATGCTTCTGAAGCAGCTGGATGATTTCGTTCAGTTGCTCGTGGTTGCTGTCGCAGTCCACAAATATGTCAAACTCAGAGTTGCGTCGTTTGGATTTTCTGGACTCTATGTGGACAAGGTTGACATGGTTTTCCTGTAAAAAACAACAATTTAAAAAAATTATTTACCTTCCGTAAGTTAACTTATGAGCAATCCAAGTGTACTGTGTTCACGGACAGATTTAAGGTAGATACTGATAGGTATTTAAGAATTCAAATAGTTTAACTTTGTCCATACTTGGAAGAGTTTCAGTGCCTTTACAAGTCCCCCCACTTCATTCTTGAGAGAAAAGATGATTGTTGCTCTCCCTTTCTCTGATGTATTCTTCTTTTCAGTGTTTTCTTCAATTTTTGTGAAGGTTGATTTGTTTATCTGAAAATAATAATAACATTATAAAAAATTTTATTTCAAATATATTAATGTGTGTAATAGAAAGATATTGTTCCACAACTAGTGGAACTCTTTTGGTCATGTAAGGAGATAATCTATACTTTATCAACTCTTTGTAATGCATATGTGATAACAGTTTAACCCGAAGAAATGTAGAAATTCTGTGGTGTTACTATTAGACCACAAAAAGTAAATAAATTAGAAATGTGGTATGACTGATAACAGTGTACTTCAATCTATACAGTGCATTTCTCTCCTTATTAAACCGCGCTCAGTGCAGGCAGTGACGTGAATGAACAACTTCTACATTACAATAACAACACAATAACATTTTTCTATCCGAAAAATCCCACGAACATCTTATGAACATGCATCACTCGCAACAAGAACTAAGAGTCACAGACAAATGTCCTGCTTCATAAGGCCCCAGATACTGTGACCCTGCAAAGAAACTTTCTTTACATGCACATAGGTATAATAACTAATGTAAATGCAATAGATACAAGTGGAGACAGTGGGAGATTAGCGATCAACTAGTTTCTCTATTTCAGCACCCTGGGCAGCGCACTCACGTTGACGCATGGCTGTGCGCGCTGCACACGCCAGGGGAAAATTCATATAATCCTGCATCAGATTTTACAAGTAAGACTGCGGCATGCCAGCAGCACAGAAAAACTAATCTGTTTTGATTGGCTGCAGCGTCGTCTCATTTTAGTTATAGTATACATCTGATTCACACACTTGATTCCTGTAATGAGTAACAATAATATGCTATAATTTGCTTTC
>OMLM01009441.1:47735-65340 GCA_900302695.1 Helostoma temminkii
AACTTTACATTCAAAAGTGATTGAAATCACCAGACTAACAGACAGATATCATTTATCTACACCTAGGTAAACCAAAGCAGTCTAATACATCAGTCCTGCAGTAAATCCTATCTTTGTAAAGGCCATCGCTTTAAGATTTGAACTGGGAGGTATTTAAAACTAAAACAATGCAGGAACACACTGTTAGGTAAACGTCCTGAATTCAGAATATTACATGTGTAAAAGTGAGATTCATTAAACTCAACTGCATGTTTTAATGTTGCCAATTACAACCCCAGTTGACGTTAATTAGCGAACAGCGCCGATTTATTTTGACATTAGGCTACAGGTTTAGCTTAGCCACATCGGTTCACGTTTAACAATGAGCTAACATAAGCTAGTGCTTAACTACATTTGCAGTGAACAGTGCACTATCTAGCCGTAATTTTCACAAAAATCTCATATATGAACTTACCCATAGTGACCACTCTTTAATGTAACCAGCTGGTAAACAGTTATAATCAACACCACCTCATGATGTTAGTTTTCACTGTTCAGTTTCAAACAGCCACCATGTACTACACTGTATGGACTGCGCATGCGCGAACCACGCAGGTTCCTGTAGTCGACGCCTCAACTGACGGCGAATGGCGCCACATGCAGGTCGGAGAGGGAATGACAGGCTGCTCTGCACCTGTTAGGTAAAATAAGACAATACCCATACGCTTATGAGTGACTGAAAATTGTGGCAGTATCTGTGCTAGAGAGTCCAGCTGCTGAGAATACCATACTATCAGTCAGTTAGTATGAGATCAAGTAATGACAGTATCAGCCTCACAGTTGTAAAACAAAATGAGAAATTGTGGGACACTGATGATATATAGTTTTAATGTGCATTTTACAATGTGAAGCACTTACCCAGATACTGGTAAAAGCTGGGCGAGCAGTAAGCTTGAGAATCATTTCAGTCAAGATACTGACCTGAGTCACTTCCTGTTCCTGCAGGCCTGTTTCCTACCTAGAGATTATGAGAGGCACAATCTGGCTTTGAGGTCCCAACTCTTCATCTCTGGGATGCATCCATCCATCTGCCTTCCTCTTCTCAGTGAACCAGCCTTCAACATCTTAAAACTGATCCTGTACCGTCACTGCACACAACCACCTACTGTATGTATGTACTATATAGCAGCTTATTGTGCTTCCTTGCACTACTTCTACACCCACACTACTTGTTTACATAGTAGTAAAAAAAAAAAAAAAAAGTAAAATTCTTAAAGTTCAGATTTTACTGTTCCTTAGTCAATGTGTATATTGAAAACTAGCAACTAGTAACAGGTTGACTGACATTAGTTGTTGCTCAGTTATTGTTTGATTTTGTTAATTCAATTCAATTAAATTTTATTTATATAGTGCCAAATCACAACAAAGGTCATCTCAAGGCACTTTACAATGTAAGGTTTAAGACCTTATAATACTATATATATTATATATTATATATACTATATATAATAAAACTAAATAATAAGGAAAACCCAACAAATCCCCCTTGAGCAAGCACTAGGCAACAGTGGAGAGGAAAAACTTCCTTTTTAAGAAAGGAAGAAACCTCCAGCAGAACCAGGCTCAAGGTTGGGCGGCCATCTGCCTCGACTAGTTGGGGTGAGTGGAAAGAAGAGAGAAAGAGAGAAAAGAACAGCAGATCATACAACCAATAACAACAATAACAACATTCAACAGGCAGGCAGGTTAGATGGGCCAGCAACTGAACATCGGGAATACACAGCTTCAGGGCCGATGATATCTGCAGAGGAGAGAGAGAGAGAGACACACACACACACACAGCATGTCTGCTTAGGTGCTTAGAAGAGAGAAAACATACCTGTGGTTGGGTGTGACATTACTGCCAGTTCAGGTGGGTACTGTCCTACTTTAAATTTTTGATTGTTGTCTTTGAGGATTTAGCAGCAAGTGAATGTCATACTGTTAAATATGTTCATTTGATAACTTGCAGATCCTGATTAGTAATACAAAATAAACAAACACATATCCACAAATAAACACAAAAAATATGATGCAGGGCCTCAGAAATATTAAAAAGAGGCTTCATTGTTTTTCAGGAGGAACACGCATGAAGTGGTGTAACGTTCCTTATATTTCTGTAATTAAAGCCATAATAACATTTAGTTATAAACTAAATATATAATAGTAATATAATTCAATATATAATATAATTTAGTTATAAACATTTAGTTTAGTTCTGACACACTAACCTTTAAAAAAACGTCATTTCACTGAGCTGTCTTCGTTGGAAATGACGTCAAGTGATACGGGCGACGAGTATTGTGCTCACCTTTAATCAAACTACCTAGAGGTAATTTGGCGGGTGTACTGTCCTCCCTGAATCAACATTGCATATATGCTGTCAAACAGGAATAACTACACACTTTCCTCATCATGCAGCTGTTCCCCCTGTAGGAGTGGCACAAAACCCTGTTTGCACTTGGAGGAGCTTCCACTGCAAAACTGTTTCAGAACATGCAAAGACTTTATGTTTGTTTCCAAGACATACCCACACATAAAACAAATCAATAAACATTAACATTCCATTAAGCTTGTCCATTAATGCTACAAGCCTGGACAAGCTTAATGGAAACTAAAGAATAAACTCACCAGCTGCAGTAATCAAAAACCTCTTAAGCTGCAAAACTGCTTTGACATTTCAGTTTTGAGTTTCCAAGTATTAAATGTTGTTTATTATGGGTAAATCTACAAAAAGTGACACTATTTAAAATAAATGAGTGAGTAGTTTTTAATTTAATAGCAGACATTATTGTCTGTTAATGCTTAGGTCTGCCAGTATATATTTCTAAATTTATCCCCTTGTCTAATAGTTGGACAGTCTGAACATGCTGCAGAGTCTTGTGTATGTTAGCATTACACAGCAAGTAAAGGATGTCTGCGATCAAGGATGTAGTACAGTCACTTCAGTAGCATATCCTGTGTCATTTCAGAAGCAATTTAGATAATGCTATGTACTCTCCTACCCAATTAAAATAAATATTTAAGTATCTTATTATAAATTTATAAATATGTGTAAGTTTCATTATTAGTTGAGACTGTCCTGGTCTTATCCACAGGTTTTAAAATATAAAATATGATGATTAGAAGAAGCTTTGTAAAAAACAAATAAATTCAAACTTTGCATTTTACATTTTGTATATTGATGACGCTTATCAGACATAGTGAATGCATTTTCTAAATAAATAAAGTGTTACAGGAATAGACCAGTGTAATTACAAAAAAAAAAAACTCTCCAACACTACTAAAAATGCCTTTCCAGGTTAGGAGTATGCCTAATAAAAGAGAAAAAGAAAAAAGAAAAAAGAAATTGAAATGAATAGCCTTGTTTAAAACATAATTCAGCTGCAAAAACTATTACCCATTATTGCATAAATCTGCTGGTCCTAATAATAATTCATCTTCTGAACCACTTAGTCCCTGCAGGGGTCACGGATGTGCTGGAGCCTATCCCAGCCAGCATACGGGGTGAGAGGCAGGGTACACCCTGGACAGGTCGCCAGTCTATCACAGGGCCACATATAGACAAACAACCATTCACACTCTCAATTACACCTACGGGCAATTTAGAATCCCCATGCAAACTCCACACAGAAAGACCCTGGCCGACCCTGGGAATCGAACCCAGGACCTTCTTGCTGTGAATGGTGCTAACCACTGCACCACCGTGCTGCCCCATCCTAATATTTCCCCTGGTAATATTAATTTACACTCTGCTGAATTACACACTTACTGGGATAGCTTTAGCTGGATAGGAATATAGCAAAATCAGTACTGGTTAAAATTTTATTTATTGGGACTTGGAGAATTCACATATTACAGCAGAGACAGACAGTTTAGAAGATAGAAGAACACACCAGGTGCTATCTGATTAAAATAAATACTGTATACAAGTAATACCTACAGTATAGTGAATTTAAATGAAATATTACAGAAACAAGACATTAAAAACCCATACACTGTATAAACTATAATACTTTGGATTCTAAACCTATCCAGGTGGGGCTTTAAGGCTTTGGAGAAGTCAAAGGTCAAGACTCATTTAGGCATATAGACCAGGATGGTGATATCCTCCACTTATGCAAAGTGAAGGGGGGTCCACTATGTCAGTTAACAGGGTCCAGTGTTGCCTTTCAGATGTCTACGCAGTGACATTGTCCAACATAGCTCTTAAAAGTAATTTAGAAGGAGTGGTCATCCTGACAATAACCAGATCCTTGGTGGTGAAACGGATCCATTGTTATTTTTTGGCACAATTTCGTTTGTTGTTCACCTGCTTGTTCAGCCAGACAGGATGATGGAGGCTATGGTTAAGGTTTTGTTTTAACTGGACGATTGTTGGTTGGGTTGGGTTTGTTATTATAATTTAATCGTAACACAATTGCCATATCAAGATAATCAAAAGTAATAAATTAAAACTTTACAGTTTCATTGCTGCCTGTTCCTATAGAAATAAAAGTTCTTACTTGAAGAGCAAACATATTTGTTCAACCAAGTGATAAGGAGGATGGAGTATTCATTATATGAAAGGCGTCAGGTATCCATTCAGCACATGTTTGCCATGTCATGACAATAAAACTTCAATTCCTACACCCTTAAGAAAGAGGGTGTGAGCAAAAAAATCAGTCTTGATATAAAGAGCTTCAAACTTCAGTGTGACTACTACCTGCTTTGGGGACTGGAAGCCCACAGTCGCAATGATGAGGTGGAAATGTGTGTGGTTGTGTGTCCTTGCTTTGTCTGCTGCTAGTGTCATTGATGTACAAGCTGCACTGGGTAAGGTTGGATTCAGTGAAGCACTTTTAGGACCGTTGGATTGTTCTGCTTTAATGTCTAAACTCTGTACAAATTAATGTGTCACACTGTCTCCAATCAGTTATGTTAATTTATGCATTATGTTTTTCTCTCAGTTTACAACCATGTCAGCAGCATCTGCAGCACATGGGGCAAAGAGCACTTCAAGACATTTGATGGTGATGTGTATCAGTTCCCTGGTCTTTGTGAATACAACCTGGTCTCTGACTGCCACGAGACCTACAGGGAGTTCTCTGTGCACGTGAAGAGGGAAGAGAATAATGGAAACCCTACAGTCAGTTATGTGGTGGTCACCATCAATGACCTTTTATTCCACATCACTAAGAGCCAGGTCCTTTTGAATGAGCTGCCGTAAGTAACAGTCTTTTAGCCTGTCAAAGAAAATGTACTTATGTTTTCCATATGTATGAATTTTATTTAAAAACACATTTCCCTTTTCCCAGTGTTGAAATTCCATACTTCAATGCAGGGATTCAACTGGAAAAAAATGCTGTTTACATAAAGCTCCAGTCCAAAGTCGGCATCACTGTCATGTGGAACGGTGATGATGCAGTCATGGTAAAAACTCACAATAAAAGTTTCCTTACATGCCTCAAATCATTTTGTTTTGTCATTTTTGTTTGTGATATGGTGTACATATTCTCTCCCTCTTCTTACTTTATAATTATTATATAATATTATTTTACATATGATCATCTTATATTCTTGACAAAAATAAAATCACATCATGATCATATTCCATTCATGTTGTATGATGAAGCAGTTACAGTTTACTGGTGTTTTATTTTTCTTTTAATATATTAAAAGTACATAAATGTAATAATAAAGTTAAATATAATGTCTTGCTGTGTGGTAGGTGGATCTGGATAATGACTATGTTAATCGCACTTGTGGACTTTGTGGAGATTTTAACGGTGTACCAGTCTATAATGAGTTCATTAATAATGGTATAGTATGAAATAATTCACTTTTAATATGAATTTTTTTTTCTATGTATCTTTTTCATAAGCCATTGTGAATATAATTATATGCAGGTCGCAAAATTAGCCCAGTTGAATATGGCAACAAACACAAAATCCACCGCCCAAACAGTGATTGTGAGGATCCCTATGAAGAGGACGAGGAGCCTGTGAATGTGCTGGAGTCATGCAAGGAGTTTGTGAGTTCACTATCCACCTAGTTTTAGCAAAGGATGTGTAATAATATTTAACATTTTCAATATATCTTCAATTTATCTTTTTTCCCTTTAAGCAAACCAAATGTGAACAGATGCTGCAATCTGAATCCTGGAGCTCTTGCAGAGCACTGGTTAACCCTGAACCTTACATCCAGGCCTGTGTGCAGGACATGTGTGGATGCAACAACAGTACAAATGACTTGTGCGTCTGCAGCACACTGGCAGAGTTTTCTCGACAGTGTTCCCATGCAGGAGGACAGCCACCCAACTGGAGGACACCTCAGCTCTGTGGTAACGTTTTCTGTTCTCTTTTTTGGTTTGTTGTTATCTTTGTATATGATACAGTACAGGGTGAAGACACTGAAGCACAGAGATCAGCTCAGTAAAAAATGACTCATTTCAATTGTGTAAAAAAGTAATCAAAGTGGAATAGAATGAAAAAACAAAAACACATGAAGGATAAATGAACTCCTAGCACACTATCACTAATATTACAAAATGCAAAATTACAAAAGTAATTTTAAATGAAAAATGGCTTGGGTGTGGGATTGAACATCAAATCCTGGGTATTTAATTAACACATTGTTCCTGGGTATTCAATTAATACATCATAAATAATACACAAAACCAGTGTTTGACACCTGAAGGAAGGCAAATATGCCCTTGAATCAGGTCCCACATCTCCTTTTTAAAAAAAATTGGATTATTAAGGTAACTTTATGACTGTCTGAACCCTATTAGATTTCCATGTCAAGCTCTAGAATAAGACGGTGAATTATATTTAGTTAGAAAGAAGGATATTTAGAACTGCATAAGCTAAGGTGAGATATGCCTACATGTGTAGGTTCTATGTTACTGATTTAAGGTGCAGCAAACTTTTGAAGTAAGTGCAAACAAAATAGGAATTTCATTCTTCTATATCTTCACAGCTAAACAGTGTCCATTCAACATGGTTTATGAAGAGAGTGGCTCCCCTTGCATGGATACTTGCACACATCAAGACACAAGTTCATTGTGTGAGGACCACAAAATGGATGGTTGCTTTTGTCCTCCTGGTAAGTGCTCATCATGGTTTCATACTATATTAAACATTGTTTGTGGTTTTCTGTTTCACTTACAATTATCCATACATTTGGCTATCTACTTCAGGAACTGTGTTTGATGATATTTCCATGAGGGGGTGTGTTGTTCAAACTGAATGTCAGTGCAAAAACAAAGACAAAGTCTATAACTCTGGTGAGGTTTACCGTCAGGACCTAGCTGAATGGTATGTGAAATGCTATAAATTTTAAACAGAATGTATTGATCAGGCTGTCTTAATATATTTTGTAATCATAAATTATTTGCATTGTTTCAGTACATGTTTTGAGGGTAGATGGGCTTGTGAGACTCTTCAGACGCCTGCTACATGTGCAGTTGAAGAAGGTTCACATGTCACTACTTTTGATGGGAAAGCTTACATGTTCCATGGAGACTGTTATTACACTTTAGCCAAGGTGGAAAGCAAGGTAAATGAGTTATTTCTCAATACAATTAAATGGCAGAAAATATGTAATCAACTGACAAAAACATTTATATATTTAACTCTCCTTACACTGTATATTATGTATGAATATTTCAGGATGATGAAAGTCCGAAATTTACCATGCTGGTCCAGTTGGTGCCATGTGCAAATCAAGAGTTTGACACTTGTCTTAAGAGTCTTAAAATCTTCTTAAACAATGACAAAAACAATGTGAGTAAGAATCAGTCATTTAAGAAGACTAGTCACATGGATTTCTGCAACTCTAAATAAATTACAAACAAATTCCGTTTTTTTTTCAGGTCTTAACATTCAAGTCTGATGGCACAGTAAAGCAGAATATGCAGACCATTCATTTGCCTTATCACTCAGGTTGGTCATACATCAACTCTGGCAAAAACTTTGAATTGAACATATTATCTTTCACTTATGCTAACATCTACCTTCTTACCTTTCAATTTTATAATCACAATTTACAAAGGCAAGGCAAATTATCCTGTTTGAACTATTTATTTTTTGTCTTTCTTTAAAGGTGACATCTACATATTCCAAGCTTCATCCTTTCATATCATGCTCCAGACCACTTTTGGGTTACAAATTCAGATCCAACATGTGCCAGTCATGCAAGTTTATGTCAGACTGGACCCAAGCTACAAAGCAAAGACACGTGGTGAGTTTTACATCAGTCTTAACATAAAATATTGCATCATGAAAAAGAGACAAAAAGAACTAGATAGAGCATCATAGCAGCATTGTAGATTCATTAATTTAAGAGATTTAACAGAAAAAAAGCTACACTAATACCAGCTGTTTGGGCCAATACTGTTTACACATTTAACAAACAAACAAAAAAATGTGGTAATACTTTTATAATAATATATAATAATTATCATTAAATAATGTAAAAATCAAAACACAATGCAAAACACAGATAGTTACATGATGTTCATGTTAATACAGTACTCAATTCTAGTTTTATTGCAAATATTGCAAATATATATATATATTTTTTCAGGTTTATGTGGAAACTATAACATGGTCTTGTCTGATGACATGAAGACACCTCAGGGGATTGTGGAGGGAACAGCAACAACTTTTAGTAACTCCTGGAAGGCCAATCCCATGTGTCAAGACAGAGAGGAAAGGCTTGATAACCCTTGCTCTCTCAGTATGGAAAATGGTAAAAAAAAAAAAGAAATTTTTTAAATTTTCGTATAGTTGTATGTCTTAGAGTGAACACATATGTCTTGTACCTATGCTAGTATGTTATATGTAACTCAATCTGACAGACTAACACAACAATTGAAATTCAAAATAATAGTAATTGTCGTCATTCTCAGAGTTATACGCCAAACACTGGTGTGCATTGCTGCTAAGCCCAAATAGTACATTCACGCAGTGTCACTCCACTGTGGATCCTGACATGTATTACAAGGTAAAGTAAAAACTTTGTGTTTGTCTATAACTGATTCTGATGTTGATATGACAATCTCTAAAAGTGTTGCTGTCTTCTGCAGCGATGTACTTATGCTAGCTGTAACTGTGAGAAGAGTGAGGACTGCCTCTGTGCCGTTCTCTCCTCCTACGCACGGGCTTGTGCCTCAAAGGGAGTGTTCTTGACAGACTGGAGAAAGAATGTTTGCGGTAAAGATTTCTTTCGTAATATTGTGGTAAAGCTGAGTGATGACTTCTGTAGTTGTATAAATATCTTCCCATTCCTCAGTTAGTTATAAACTATTTTTGCATGCTAAACAGATAAATACACAAGAAGCTGCCCAGAGTCTCAGACCTTTTCTTACAAGCATCAGCGATGCCAGTTGACATGCAGATCACTTGGATCAGAGCAGCAGAGCTGCACCTCTGACTTCTTGCCAGTGGATGGCTGCTCCTGTGCCGAGGGTTTCTACCTAGATGATGAAATTCATATCTGTGTCCCCATGGAGAAGTGTCCATGCTACTATAATGAAATAAATGTTAGGCCAGGAAAGTACATCAGCATCAAAGACGAGGACTGGTGAGTCCATTTGCATTTGGTGACAATGGACTTTTACTCCATTTTAGGTTTAACTAAGCATTCATCATGATTTAGCATTTAGCTTGATTTAAATGCACAAAACACATGATGTACACCAACTCATAATGTTAAGTACCTTTGTGTGGTATGTTATCTGTAACTTTCTTTCTAGCTTATGTACCAATGGAAAGCTTCATTGTAAGTCTCGGACAGCCCGCTCATCAAGTGAGTTTCTTTCTTTCTTTCTTTCTTTCTTTCAATTTAAATGAATTGTATCACATTAAATTTGTGTCTCTGGTTTTGTCTTTTTTTAACAGCATGCCCATCTCAAAAAGTATTCTTTAACTGCTCGACAGCAGGCACAGGAGATCTTGGATTGCAGTGTGCCAGAACTTGTTCGAATCTGGATAATGACGATTGTGTGAGCTGTTTTTGTTGTTATGTCCAATTTGAGTTCTCAATTAGAACTTTTTAAATCTGTTATTACTTAACTGGTGATGGCTATTTACTTTGAAGATGTAAAAAAACACTGTGTGAATTGATTTTGAAAACTGTTTTTTTATTTACTGTGATCTTTCTGTCCTCTCAGGATGCTACAGAATGTAAATCTGGGTGCAAATGTCAGAGTGGCCTTATTGATGATGGCAAAGGTTCTTGTGTGAGAGAAAATGAATGTCCATGTAAGCATGATGGGAAACTTTATGAGGCAGGAACACACATTTCTAAGCAGTGCAACAACTGGTATGATATTGTTTTGTGAAACCATAATTACCTTAAATGTCTTTTATTTACCGTTTAAATGAAATTCATAACAATATAATTTAAATGTTACTTTATCTGAATAATTTAGCACCTGCAATGGTGGAGAATGGAAGTGCACAGACAGAAAATGCCCACAGACTTGCCTTATTTATGGAAGTGGTCATTATACCACATTTGACCAGAAAACATATCGGTCTCATGGATCTTGTGACTATGTTGCTGTCAAGGTAAACAATGCATCATGAGTATTTTTTGTAGGGAAAATGTAGGAATTGTATGAATTATAATGTATACATTTATCTGTGTATTTATCCATATAATTATTAATTTAGTATGACTCTATGACTATGAATCCTACATACTTACACTATACACGGCACGTTTGAGAAATTCCAGGAATATGATACATCAATCCAACTGGCTCAGTCAGGAATAGTGTGCTATGGCTTTTAGTAGAGATTAGTGTTACAATGGCAACATTACCACAAAACACTGCAAAACATTTTCCCATAGGGAAAGCATGGAGTGTCAAAAAGTGTGCTCACTTTCACCTCCCTTGAAGCCAGATTATGTCACCATACTTGCTACAGAAATGCTTTCTTATTTTCCTTCCCTGCCATTATTTCATAATCACAGTTTTTGTGACAAGTTCAAGTTTGTTGTAGTGAATGACAAAAGCTTTCTGACCGATCAGTGGGTGATGCTGCAGGTTAGGCTTGCGGTATACTTGCTGTAGAGCAACGTATATACGTCGGGTGCGACCTTGTCATCAGCGTCATTATTCACATACCTGCTAGTGTTGCTAATGTCAGTCTGGAGGGTTTAAACTGGTCATCCACACGGTGGCAGACAGAAGCAAATGGTCACTGTCTGAAGATAAAGTCTGATCTTTGGCAGAAGAAGCACATTCTCAGGTTTATTGACTTATCTCATATGTAAATTATAACGTTAATGAAAGGCAGATTCAGTAGGCGGGCCACTACCTTAAAGTAGTTTTAGTACCTTAGACCATAACAGTAGAAGCTTTTTGCAGTTTCAACCCACTGCAAATCACAGTACTTACAGTGTTAACCAAGTGGCATTGATAATGCAAATAGTGAACAGATGCAGTACTTAGACCACTAGATCCATGGTATCCGCCGGATACCACAAGATTGCAATCCGCCCTTCCGCCACATTAATTATGGAAGACGTGCACCAGGGACAGACCAAACCATACGCTGGGAACATGTCGTCGCCATAATGCGAGTTTGATTACATTGCTAACAGCAAGTATATCTCTAGCCTTAGAGTGTGAGAGGCTCTGTCATTGACAGTAAAACAAGTCCTAATGCACACAAACATGTTGGTCTTTCTACCTGTGTGAGGACATCAATTGACAATACATGCCCTACACAAACACATACACCTCTTTAAGAATGATCCACTAGTATAATATTATTATAATTATAACTGGTTAATAACACTGAGTGTTTGATAATTATTTACTACTACTTCTATTGAATCCTTTTGATATAGTTGCTCAAATAGCTGTGTTAAACAGTGAGAACTGTCCTTTTGAACGGTAATTAAAACAGACATTGCTACTTCTACTTCCCCCAAATCCTGTTGGAATAAAAGCATGAAAGGATGAAATAGTACCTCAGATATCTAAATAAAATTCTGCTTTTGATGGGTTAAAACACTGTATTACTCTTTGGCAGTTATCCACCCCTACTTCTGCCCAATCCCTTCAAAATTACAGAACAAAATAATGAATTAGTTGAACAGCTAAATTAAAGGTTGAGTATTTTTCTTATGGCTGCCAATTAAAACAGTGTTTGGCAGCAGTTTTCTGCAAAAAGTTTTGCTTTTATTTGATCATTGATGTCAACATTACATAAAATGTTTAATCAAGCTCTCTTTTTTAAGAACAAATGTGGTCGTGAAAGAATACAGGACTTTGGAATTATTACAGAAAATGTACCATGTGGATCTACTGGCACCATATGCTCTAAAACTGTTAGAATACAACTTGGGGTAAGACTTAATATCTTGCAATATCTGGCATGTATCTTCACCCTATCTGAAACAGTTCACTAAAATTAAACTTACAATAATACTGAGCTGAATTGCCTTGTTGGAACTACAATGCCTCGCAAAAGTATTCATATCCCTAGAACTTTTTCACATTTTGTGACATTATAACCACAAACCCAAATGTATTTTATTGGAATTTTATGTGATAGACCAACACAAAGTATCTCATAATTGTGAAGCGAAAATGATACATGGCGTTCAAGATTTTTACAAATAAAGATCTGAAAAGTGTGTATTCAGCTCCCATGAGTCAATACTTGAACCACCTTTAACTGCAATTTAAGTCTTTTGAGGTATGTCTCTACCAGCTTTGCACATCTAGAGACTGCAATTTTTGTCCATTCTTCTTTGCAAAATAGCTGCAATTTAGGCAGATGAGATGGAGAGCGTTTGTGAACAACAATTTTCAAGTCTTGCAACAGATTCTCCATGAGATTTTGGCCTAGACATAGCACATAGTGCTACAGCTCTCCCGCTGCGGCATAGATTTCTGTCCACAGTGGGCAGCGTTGCACCCCCACGTAAAAAGATGTTCCTTTAGCTACAGGTCTGGACTTTGGCTGGGTGATTCTATCTTATAAATATGCTTTAATCTAAACCATTCCATTGTAGCTCTAGCTGTATGTTTAGGGTTGTTTCCTGCTGGAAGGTGAACCTCTAGCCCAGTCTCAAGTCTTTTGCAGACTCTAAGACATTTTCTCCATCCATCCAGCTCCATATATCTTCTCATCAGTTCTAACCGCCTTCCCTGTCCCTGCTGAGGAAAAGCATCCCCCACATGATGTTTCTATTACCATGTTTCACGGAGGGAATGGTTTGTTCCGGTTCATGTGCAGTGTTAGGTTTCTGGCACACATAGCATTTTGCATGTGGAGCAAGCAGTTCAATTTTGGTTTTATCTGACTGGAGCACCTTTTTCCATTTTTTACTGTGTTCCCTACATGGCTTGTGGCAAAATGCAAATGGGACTCCTTATTGCTTTCTTTCAACAGGGGCTTTCTTCTTGTCACTCTTTCATAAAAGCCAGAGTGCACCACTAGTTGTCCTGTGGACAGATTGTCCCACCTGAGCTATGGATATCTGCAGCTCCTCCAGAGTTACCATGGGCCTCTTGGCTCCTCCTCTGATAAATGCTCTTGTGGCCAGCCTGTCAGTTTATGTGGATGGCCATGTCTTGGTAGGTTTGCAGTTGCACCATAATCTTTCCATATTCATGTGATGGCTTGAACAGTGCTCTGTGAGATGTTCAAAGCTTGGTATATGTTTTTATAACCTAACCCTGCTTTAAACTTCTCCACAACTGTATCCCTGACCTGTCTGGTGTGTTCCCTAGTCTTCATGATGCTGTTTGTACACTAATGTTCTCTAACAAACTTCTGAGGCCTTTACAGCATAGCTATATTTATACTTTGTGTTGGTCTATCACACAAAATCCCGATAAAATACACTTAAGATTGTGGTTGTAATGTGACAAACTGTGAAAAAAGTTCAAGGGGTATGATACTTTTGCAAGGCACTGTAAATCTTTTTAGTAACCTTCAGTTTTACCATAACAATGAAAACATGACAAATCTCTTTGATATGGCAGCGAACTGAAATTAAACTATCAAAGGGCAAATATGAAGTGGAAGACCTAAAAAAGGGCACACTGATTCACTACATCATAAGGAAAGTTGGCTTGTATCTGGTGGTGGAATCTGACATTGGTCTGTTAGTAATGTGGGATCGCAAAACAACTGTTCGCATTCTCCTGGAACCACAGCACAGTGTAAGCTACTGTTTAACTTATTTTGAGTTTTATTCAAATGATGATGAATGATACCAGTTTTGTTAAAATATCAAGAATAAAGGAAGTTGTTTCCTTCTTTTGTTTGTTCAGGGAGAGGTATGTGGCCTGTGTGGAAATTTTGATGGTGATGCCCAAAATGACTTTACCACCCAGGGTCAGTTGATAGTAAGTAGCCCGTTAAATTTTGTAAACAGCTGGAAGGCATCCAGCAGCTGCCCAGATGTGGAAATGAATGTTGACCCTTGTGAAGCAACACCCAAGAGACAACACTGGGCAAAAATGATGTGCAGCATTATAATTGGAGATACCTTTAAAAACTGCCACAGTAAGGTAATAACAATTTGACTATAATCTGTTGTATTTTAATTAATAATTTTAATTTATATAAATTTTTCATCATCAAGTATCAGTGAAATCATAGCACACACAGATAATACAGACAAATTAGCATGGAATTTAATTTCAGTGATTAAAAATATGAAATGTACTTTAATGACTGAATAGGTAGACCCTCTTCCATTTCATGATAACTGTGTGAAAGATTCATGTGCTTGTGACACTGGAGGAGACTGTGAGTGTTTCTGCACAGCGGTTGCAGCTTATGCTCAAGCTTGTAATGAAGCCGAAGTCTGTGTTGCATGGAGAACTCCGGATATCTGTCGTAAGTAACTAGAGTAATTTTACTTTAATATGGAACCAGGGTGTTTTAACTTCTCTGGCCCAAGATCATTTCTTAGATTTTAAAATTCACATGACCCTATAACTACGTCACTCACTATGTATGCCTCCACAGCCAGTATCACGTGTGAGGCTATTATTAACTGTTGGCTAACAGTCACTAAATGCAGCAGCATTGCAGAAAGGTAGTCTGCTTTCAGACAAGCAGTGAACCTCTGACCATATCTAGACATTACGCAAGTGAGCTGCATATGAGGACACAAATGGAGGTTACCCAGACTTTATCCTTCAAGCTGTGGCAGTTTTACAAATTTGGGGGTCAAATTGAATATAGATATCTCTGCATATGCTGTTTTCCATATTTATCACCCAAGTATTTTTTTACTATTACTATTTACTATGTTATAATTTATGAACTGTACCACAATAAATAATGAACAGCCTGAATAACGAACAGCATTAATTATCATCGACCCCAAAAAAATGTATCTGTTAAATACATGTTTGCCACAATTATTGGCACCCTTCTAGTCTGCCTCTCTTTGCCAAGATAACAACCCCTAGTCTTCTTCTGTAATGGCTTATGAGGTTGGAGAATACATGGCAAGGGATCTAAGACAATTCTTTCATATGGAATCTCTCTGGATCCTTCAGATTTCAAGGTCCACACTGGTGAATTCTCCTCTTCAGTTCACCCCACAGATTTTCTATAGGATTTAAGTCAGGGGACCAGGATGGCCAGGACAAGACTTTGATTTTGTAGTCAGTAAACAATTTTTGTTTGATTTTGATGTATGTTTTGGATCATTGTCCTGCTGGAAGACTCAATCACGGCCCATTTCAATCTTTTTCTAAGGCAATCAGGTGTTCATTTAACATTTGTCAATATTTTAGTCCAAGATGCCATGTATTCTGACAAGATGGTCAGATCCTCTGGCAGTAAAACAGCACCGAGGGCCCACCACCCTATTTAACTTTGGGCATGAGGTACTTTTCCATTGTGGCTACCTCTCCATGTGCACAGAACCCACCTCTGCTGTTTTTTGCCAAAATACTCTATTTTGGTTTCATCTGACTATAGAACCTGACCCCATTTGTTGCAGTAGTGTCTGGCAAACCTGAGTTTATTTCTGGATCAGAGTAGAGGCTTTTTTTTCGTTTAACCCTTCCACACAATTTGTGTCGATGTGGGTGAGATGGACTTTAGATTGTAGTTTTGGAAATTTTCAGACCCCAAAAGCTGTGATTCTTGAAGAGATTTTTTGGCCACTCAAACAGTCCTTTTTAAAGGGGGTGACAGTGGGTTGTGACAAGATAGACACATGTTCTCTTTCAAGCTGATTCATGACATATCCAGTTGACTGAAATTTCTTTCAATTATGCCCTGATGGTGGAAATTTGCTATTTTCTAATAGCCATTTTCCACTTTGTGAGGCCCAACATTTTGCCACACATCACAACTATGTTCTTTAGTCTTACCCACTGTGATGGATGACTAAGAGAGTTTGACCTCTGTGCAACCTTTTTTTTTGGATGAAATTGTTTTTATCAATGAGAGTTTTGTGTAAATATTTGAGCATAAGATCAAAAGGTTAAACAATAAACATATTTTTCACAGCCTTCTTTGCTCATATTTACCAAGAGTGTCAGTATTAGTGGAGGGCAGTTTAGCCCATGTTTTATAGTCCTTTTGTGTTATTTTAAATAATAAATTTATGACCAAGATACATGTGATGTTGTTTATTATATATGTATAACAAAATGGCCACCATGTTTAAATTAATGAAGGGGCCATAATACCTCTTAATATAATGCGTTTAAGTATGATTCCACCACCTACTATTATTTTAGTAATAGACAATCATAATTGAATATCCCAATGACAAGTACTTGTACAACCCTGGCAAAGTAAAATAAAAGCATGAGCTTTAATTTTCTCAATAATAAAACTACTACTGTATTTTAAAATGTTAGGTGAATATATAAATTGTGTTTGTGTTTTCTAGCTGTCTTTTGTGACTACTACAATAACCAATTAGAGTGTAAGTGGCATTACAACCCTTGTCACACACCTTGCTACAGGACCTGTAGTAACCCAGAAGGAATTTGTAGCAACCCTTTACCAAATCTGGAAGGTAAGGGTGAAATAACGTCTCCCTTCAGCTTCAACATTTGGTTTACAATTTGTGACAGAACATAATTCAAGAATTTAAAAAATGTTACTGTGAGCTTTTATTATGCTATATTTACAGGTTGTTACCCAGAATGTCCACAAAATAAACCCTTTTTTGATGAAGACACCCAGATATGTGTGGTCATATGTAACATTACATCAACTACAGGACCAACCACTACTACACAATCTACGACACCAACTACAACTCCTACCACAACAACAGGACCAACCACTACTACACAATCTACGACACCAACTACAACTCCAACCACAACTACAGGACCAACCACAACTACACAATCTACGACACCAACCACAACTACAGGACCAACCACTACCACACAATCTACAACATCAACTTCAACTCCTACCACAACTACAGGACCAACCACTACTACACAACCTACGACACCAACTCCAACCACAACTACAGGACCAAAAACCACAACTACACAATCTACGACACCAATTACAACTCCAACCACAACTACAGGACCAACCACTACTACACTTTCTACGACACCAACTACAACTCC
>OMLM01009443.1:13895-34089 GCA_900302695.1 Helostoma temminkii
TCACTGTATTAGATCACAATTTAGATTGATAAAATAAAAATAAATCTATATGTGTGTTTATATCTGGATGTTCAGTATCTGTGCAGAATATGAACAAAAATGAATGAAGTTTGGCCTGGAGCAGTTTTTATGATTTTTTTTAGCTGATAATTTCAGATTTAGATATCAGATTGCTCAGCTGCACAACCACCTGAGCTAAATAACACAGTAGTCAGAGAAGTGACTTGCTGTTCCTCTGAATTCAGTGGCACTCGGTGACTCACTCAGCCTGTGTTCACGCTGGACAAAGCTCAGATCAGCAGCAGCAGCAGCAGCGCTGTCATCCTCTTCCTCTGCCCCTCAGCGCACATCTGGATGTGTCACTCATGTGCACGTCATGTTACGCAAGCCCTCAGCTCCCAGCAGTATTGTTTTGTTGCGCTGTTACGCAAGCGAGTCGTCAGTCCGTCTCAGACAAACCGTTCACATCAGACAGTTTCTGAGGCGGCGAGATTCAGCCTAGTCTCCACGTTTTCTCTGTGGGGCTCATTAGCATGTGAGGTGTGGGTGAGGATGGATGGACGTCCTGTGAGCCAGGTGATGCTGACCCACTTTCTGCGTCTGGCCCCTGAGCTGTGGCTGCGCTAACAGGAAGTGGCCCAGCTCCCATCTGCAGGTCCTGCTGTGAACATCACTCACTCCCTTTTGCCGCAGCAGGAAACACAGTTTAGGTTTAGAGGTTTTTAACAAACCGGTGTGTCCTCGAGGTGTTTTACAAACTCAGGTTGGACTGAAAGGAAGTGAAACAGATAATTGACAGTAGAAACCACAAGGGACCACCACAGAAGACACATTTTCCTATTTAGCTGCAGCAGCTCTGCTGAGGTTAGTTGTTGTCATTGTGACATTTTACACTCATTTAAATTTTTAGTCTGATCTCATGTTTGCTCTGCAGCAGTGCTTGTTGGGTTTTATTCTTTGGATCTTTGGGTCATGGTAGCAGAAATGCTGAAAGTAAACCATCGTTGTTTCATCTTGTGTGATTTATTATTCACACAAATTGCTGTTTATTTAGTCCGGTTAATTTACTCAGACGTGTCGAACATAGATCACGTCATGTCGGTTTAACCTGATTTTATTATCAAAAACAGCATATTTCATACATTAACATTTAATTAGTGTGATTTAAATAATCAGCAGTGGTTTTCCTACAAAATAAAAGTCCATTAAAATGATAAAAGATTCGACTTTTTAAAAATCTTTAAATGTCCGGTGCTCAGAATCGGACGTCTCCTGCTTCGACGTGACCGACGTTCTCAGTTGTCAGTGAGACTAAAAGTCTTGATCCTAAATATCACACTAGTTTAGTGTATGTGCAAACTCAAACGTCATTTGCAGAAATACTTTGGCCTTGAATGTTGATTCTTAGTAAACAGCAGTTTCAGCTCTGACCAGCTTGTCCCAGTGTTTTTTGTCATCTGGGTCAAAACGGTAATTAAGACAAATCATTTTTCCAACTTTTTTCTGCGAGCGAGTTAGTGTCAGAGCCTTGATTTACTACTCCACAGTGGGGATGGGCGCAGAAAGCAAGTGCACAGGCTTTTCTGTTTACATTGCTGTGGCTGTTAGCATGTGCGCAGCTGGTTGTTGAACATGTTAGCACATGTGCCGCTGGTTCATACAGGCCTGTGGTTATACATTTTAGGCCGACGCACGTGTTAGCACAGACCTGGACCAGAAAAAGTATCCTTCACTTTTAAATTAAGGACTAGTGGCTCGTAGATGTTTGTCGTCGCTCAGACCTCATTTTCTTGTTGTTCCAGTGATGTGGTGTGTGTGTATGTTCCTCCCCCCCGATGATATCTGCCCACACGCTAAAAATATTCTACAAATGTTTGGGAAGCAGGGGCACACACCAAATCCAGGTCCACAGGGACTAGTCCAGTCCCAGATTTTAAATTGATTTTAGTTTATTTTGAAAAGAGGAATATTAGTTTGAGTTTTTAGCCTTTTAGTGAATTTAACTGGTGCTTGGTAACTAACTTTACAAAGCAGGGTCACAACCTCTGGAAAGAAGCTCCTCCGGGAGTGGAGGCTCCAGTAACACCTGCTGGACGGGGAGTCGGGTTCAAGATCGGCCTGCACAGACTGCAGGGCGTCGTGGTCTGAGGTGTACAGACACAACACAGTCCAGGAGCTTTTAAAGGAAACCTTGAAAGTAGAAATGACAAATACAAACTCAAAACTCACATCCAAACAGATATGTGCAGTTTAATAGATGCTTTCGAGTAGTTTACAGTAGAACAGGTGGAGTAGAGCGTACCTGGCTGCTCTTCACTTCCACTTTAGCCTTTGTGTCGTGCTGCTTTTGTCTTATTTTATCCATCCTACAGTCAGCGAACGCAGCATGTGACCTAGTTATCCTCACCACCCTGTGTTTGTTCACCCTCTACGCTTTGTGTATCCTCTCATTTGCCAGGATTGCAGCCACATAATGCGCATTCTCATATTTCAGCTCTGTGTGCCGACTCTGATCCGGTGCCTGTGTAATTCAGAGACAAGATGGGGAAAAAAAAAGATTTTCTGTAGTAAAATAAATTTGAAGTGAAACATACAATGACTGGATTTAAATTTTTTTATATGAGCTCTTGAAAATGACCAAATGGTGCTGAATATTAGTACTCAACACAAGGCATATCTCCACTGAAGTGACCTTTAACATCATTTGAGCTTTGACCTTTTGCTCCTGGCTAACATTTCAGAGCTAGTGCAGACTCTGTCCTCCTGGTGCTACATGACATTTCTTGTCCCGGGGTGTTAGTTAAGCTGGGCTCTACGAGGGAACGGTTTGTAATTCTCAGAAAGTACGGAGACTCTCAGTACATTACTAAAAATATTTGAGTGACAGGAGTTTGATGTGAGTTTGACTCCCATAAGTCATGAGACTTTGCGGGCAAACTTTACATAAACACTGTGTCAGGCGACGAAGAATAAACAGCAGGTTTCAGTCTGTGGTGCAGAAGCTTTGAGGCGTTTGTGGACCAGACAGAGCGTAGGTCATTTGCTCCCTATTAATGGGATTTAAAACTCCTAAAATGTCAAATATTATATCGCAGTTATTTCTGGGGCAATTTATCGTCCAACAAATGTAGAAATCGTGACAGGCCTAGACCCCAACTTCGTCCTTGTTCAAGTGTCTTAACTGCAAAAACTGCTGATTAAAACCAGCACAAAGGCTCGTCTCTCATCAAATAATCTGTGGACTGATGAGACAAGAAGTTAAACTCTGAGGAAGGTGTGCGTCCCAAAACATCTGGAGTAAACACAGCATTTCATAAGAACAACATGGTGGTGGTACTGTGATGGTCTGGGGCTTTGCAGCTTTAGGACCTGGACGACTTGTCTTAATTGATGGAGCCTCAAGCTCCTTAAGCTCAAGTGCACTTAAGAAGCAGGACAATGATCCAAAACACACTCTACAAAAAACTACAAAATTAAGGATCTGGAGTGACCTTAAACAGGCCACTTGAAAACCCTCCGATGTGGATGAATTAAAACAATTCTGTGAGGAAGAGTTGGCCAAAATTCCTCCACAGCGATGTGAGAGACTCATCGCCAGTAGTTGCTTTTTCACACAGGACCAGGCAGGTTTGGACAGTTTTTGTTCTCTTAATGAATGAAATCGTCATTTAAAAACTGCTTTTTGCATTTACTCAGGTTGTCTTTGTGTGATATTAAAATTTATGTGGTGAAATGGCATCTGCCACATCCTAACGCCACACAGCAGCTCGCAAACACTTCGCCTTCTCCTCGACTTCTCCATTTGCATGCTGTGTGCATCACTTTGAGTACAAGCATCTGCCAAATGACTAAATGTAAATCCAGAGCACTGAGTGTTGCAGTCTGGTTTAAACTTTATAGGATCATGATCGTGAGGGCAAGTGAGCCAGAGAACTTGTGTTTGTAGTCACGTGTGTGTTGATTTCATTTCCATTAATGCTCAGACAATATCTGAACAATATGATCGTGCTGAACTGAAGCGGGAGGCATATCGTCCATCAGAGAGAGATTATGTAACGCTGCGGCTGATTGACGCTGGTAATAACAGTAATAACGAGTCACAGGGATGCTTTTAAACCAGGGTTTTAACCGTTGCATAACAGCGACAGTGGGCACTGCCAGCACGCCGCTCTGTCTTGAGGAATTACTCTGAGATCGCTGCACCTTTTGTCCATAAATCCTCCCTATTCCCACTCCCACCCATGCTGACTGC
This sequence comes from Helostoma temminkii, assembly GCA_900302695.1. Taxonomy (NCBI): domain Eukaryota; kingdom Metazoa; phylum Chordata; class Actinopteri; order Anabantiformes; family Helostomatidae; genus Helostoma; species Helostoma temminkii. Next base: position 18,148 of record OMLM01009443.1, read on the forward strand.
TCCAGATTAGGGCCAGCAGCGGACATCGTGTCCTCTCTGTAAAGTGCTTTCATTGGGCCTAATGTACGAGGTGAATCATGAGTCATTACAGGTTAGTACAATGAGTGCGCTCGGTGGAGGCGGCAGTGATGAAGTGCGTTTGCATCAGGGCTGAGCAGCTAATTGTGTCTGATCGGGATGTTTTACAGCAGAGAAGCGTGTATCACGGTCCGCAGATCAAACGCAGTCCGGGTCTTCTGTTATCAGACGTTGCTCTCTGCATATTTTCACCTTTCATATTGTCACATGAAAACATGAAAGTGTGAACACGTGTCTGTGTGTTAATGGAAGCATGTAAACGATGACGGGCCATTTTAATGCTTATTTAGTTTGTCGCTTATTTTAAGTTATTATGAGGTTGTCACGTTAATAAATGAGACAGACAATTAGATTTTTGTTGCATATTTTGTCCAGTTTTCTGTGTGTCCGGACCTAATTTGTTTGTTATTTTATTAGTTTTATTGTTGCTTTGCATAATTCTTTGTCGCTTTGAATGTATTTTTTAAATTTGGCTTTTTTTTTTTTGTATTTTTTCTTTCACTTTTAAAATATTTTTGCATCAGCTTTTTACCTTTTTTTCCCAATTGTTATATTCCCCCTATATTTTTACATCACTTTGATATTTAATGTGTTTTTTGTTACATGATTGAAAAGTTTTTGCATCCTTAATGTTCTGTACAGTGACTGTTTCTTCACGAAGGAATAAATGGACACAGGTCTAACTTTTTAACATCTTGTTCTAATGTAGAACCTACACAGCAACTTGTAAACGAACTTGATTGTTTTCCCACAGATACTGTTTTCTACAGCCTGAGCAGCTCCACTGGAGCATTTAACATCTGAATAATCACTGCTCTTTTCTTTCCCCTTGCCAGATTTACTTTCCTGTTCTTTGTCGACCGTCCCGTCAAATTTTCATTTAGGCAAAAATGAGCCATGTAAAAGTGAAAATAGAATTTCCTGTGGAGATTCAAACAGAGAAAGTTAAAAAAAAAGTGTAGTAACAAGTAAGTGGATGGAAAATAATTAGGGTGAGTAACAAATCAGTGTGTTGAGCTGGATCTGCAGGTCAGTCAGAGGTCAGAGGTCACTCAGTGTTGTTAGCAGCTGATGTGATGTCCACCATTGAGATGAGGTTAACTGGGATGTGTGGGATTAGTTGCAGCTCACCACTTTTCCTGCTTCCTTTAATTTGCCCCCATCGAGCCATATGGATGTGTACTGATGCCAGTTCAACACTTCATACGTGTGAAAAATGTAGACAATTAATGTTTCGTGATTCGCTTTTGTGTCTTAACATAACGCTCGGTCTCAGAATATAGAATATAAATAGAATACCCATGGGTTTCTGTTTGTTCTGTTTGGTCGTTATTTGCACATCAGGTTCCTGGATTTGCAGTAAATGAGTCGAATGGCCTCAGAAACAAAAACAACTGTCCACATCCTGTTTTGTTTTCTCGTGCCGAAGTGTTTCCGCATCAGTGCACCTCATCAGAGCCCTCGCGGACTCGCTGCACTTGTCCACAGGACAAGATTAACGAGATAATGAGAGTTCCCGAGCCGTTCCTCGTGGAGGATGTGGTCGGCTCGACGAGCTCATCGATCGGCCTGTGGAAGCAGGAGGTTATTGATGGGGGGGTATTGACGCAGGAGATATGGCAGATATGTGATATGCGTTGGAGTGAGGCAGATTAACTGTCACCACGCTGCTGTCAGGGAGGGATTTAAACCTAAATACTGGGCCAAACGAGCTGCTTACTGGGCTTTGCTGGTGTGTAAAGTTGCTCTGAATCCACGCCGGAGCCTCACAGCGACTCTACACATCTGGTTTTTGTAGTCGACGCAGCAGGAAATGAAATAAATTATCAGCAAAAAAAAACTGCTACAGAAAACTAATTGGCTTGTTTGAAATAGCTGCAGACATGTGCCAGTCCCCGAACTCACTATTTTTAAAGCTAGCGTTCCTGTTAGGATTTAAATAGCTTTTAAAATGGCAAACATGCCTTAAATTCTTGTTTAATACGTAGAGAGCACTTTGCCGGTGGTCTTGAATTACTGGTAATCTGCACACAAACAGACTCATAGTGTTTGATTCTCTATATTATTATTATATTACATCCTGCTTCTTCTGGAGCTCGAGTCCTTGCGTTATACAGACGTTACTTGTGTACAAGTGTGTGGTCTTTTCCCAAAGCGAAAGAGAATGAATGGCTCAAACCACAAGAAGATGGAAACAGCTATTGTTGATGTAATAGTACTTGCACACATGCAAGTCTCTAACTGTTATTTAATTAATCTGTCATTTGTTTAGTTCATGAACCGTGAAGAAAAGGTCAAAAACGCTGGTGCAAGATATGATGTCTCCTATATTTTCGACATGTCCGGTTTAGTTTACAATGATGGAAAACGGAGAAAAGAAGGAAAACCTCCTGCTGGAGCAGCTAAAATCCCGAAGATCTGTGTCGTCTCGAATAAAAACACTCTGCAGTACTTGCATGTGTAGTGTTAGTGTGATTTGTTGTGGTTGTAAGAAGCCGTATCTCTGCTATATCTGTTGAAACAGAGGTGTTAGTAATTGTATTTATAATATTAACACAGCCAGGCTAGCAGTTTCCCCTTGTTTTCAGTCTTTATGCTAAGCTAAGCTACATTAATGCTACTTAAAGGCAGAAGAGTAGAACAAACTCTTTGTGGCACTTTCATGTGGACCTTTATCGCCCTGTTTGAGTCATGTCACGTCTCCACCCTCGAGTGTGGAATTGCATAAATTTGTATCGTAACAAATGAGACTAATTATTGCTCAAGAATAAAAAAAAAAAAAGTAGAGTAAGAGTAGAAAACATTTGTGAGTCATATTTTACCCAGAACAATCAGCCCCACTCAGAAAAGAAGTGTTGAACTTTGGTTTTACGGTACAAATTGTGATTTCTGCTAAAAACAAAATGCTCAGTTTTATGTAAATTAACTGAAAATCTGAGCTGAAGAAAACACAAGCTGGTGCAAAGAGATGACACATGACAGAGTCCTTTCATCAGCTCAGAGTCTTGACCTTTACTTCCTTTAATCACAGGGAAAACATTACAGAGAAATACAGTCAGCAGATGTGCTCAGAGGTCCTTTATGAGTGGCGAGATGAAAATGCAGGCCCGTCATGAAATGAAAAGCATTTGTCTGACATTATTGCAGCTCTCACAGGTTGAAATCAGCTTGCAGCTACGGTTATAGAAGCAGAAATTATTCCTCGACTCTCATTTTGTTCCAGTCATCATTAAATGTCCACATTTGCTGCAGCGTGTCGACATGATTACAGCCGGCAGAGCAGACGGATCCACGACGGAGGCTGAGCTGCGTTCACTGACGCTGCGGCTTCAGGTTTCTCCTGATATTTGTTAGATTGAGTTAGAGACGATAGACGTGAAGCGTCGGCTGGTTGTTTATGCTCGTTTTCCTGTTTGACCAGACGTTTTAGTGTGTTACTGTCTAATCTGTGTCGTCCCAAACACCCTGCTGAGATCCCAGTGTTTGTTTCTTAATCCTTCTGTTTAGTCAAATCAGAGGAGGTTCTCTAACATAACACGCTCGGATACAGCAGTCTGCATGTGCACTGACCCCGTTCCACTGCGGTGTCCAACCAGACTGACCCACAATCCAGGGCCTACACATAAAAACATACACACACATAGTAATAATAATAATGATAATAATAATACAGGGGATCTACACTACTCAGTGATGCTGTGGACTTTAATGAAGCTTCATGCTCTCCTCTGCATGGCTGTGATACTGGATGTTAAGCTTTAAAATGCTTTCAGAGTGTTCAGTGGGTAGAGCAGTCTTCTCTAAACCCCGGGGTCAGTGGGTTGGGTCTTGGTTTCTCCCTGCCACATGGCGATTTAGCTCTTTTCGACCAACAACAACGCCAGTACACGTCTGCCTTCACAGCACGGCTAACGCTAAGCACAACAACAAGCACAACAACGTCTCTGTCAGCTGCTAATGTCAGCCTTTGTTAGCTTTAGCCACTAGCTAGCTAATTAGCAATGATTTTTACCTTTACAACAAAGCTTCAGTGGATCTTGTTGGTCGTGACAGCCACCAGTCACCAATGGGTAACTAATATTTGTTGCAACTTGCAGAAACCCTCTAACAGTATATGGATATCTGGCTTATGGTCAAGACCTGGCCTCTGGACTCTTGCTTGTGAGCTCCGCTTCCACGTCCCCACGTTAAGGTGGTGATTCTCAAGTCGTCCTATGCTGGAAAACTGAACTGCTCCCTTTGGGTTGGAAGTGACCTGGTGCCCCATATTTAGGATTTTAAGTGATTTGGGTTCTCATTGTAGTGGTAATGGAGTGTAAGCCTGATGGCAGACTGGTTCCGTGTCGGCTGTAATGCTAGCATTGCCAGCTGTGTCAGTGGAGGTGTTCTGGCCTTCTGATAACGACTGGTGGACGACTGGTGGACGACTGGTGGACGACTGGTGGACGACTGGTTACAGAAACAATTATACACCGTATCTCGAACAAGTGTTGGATAATCGATGGGCAGATTTCCTCCTCCTAGTCCGCCACCAAGTCTCATAAATGCAATCTGAAGATGTGGACCTGAAGCACTTCACCGACTCAACAGTGACTCAGCGCAACTGGAAAAAGCCCATATTGTGCCTGTCGGAATCAAAGTGGCGTCGAGTGGCATCTGAAAGGCTGCGTTACAGTCCAGTTCATTTTCTTGCCACGACACTCTGATGCCAGTAACTGTGATAAGTCTGTATCACTCTGTTCTCCTTCTCTTCATTCTGAAAAACAGTTTTAATGGGTCATTGTGTCTGAATAATGCAGTGCTCCAGGCTTTGCTGCTAAATTTGGATTGGCATCCGGATCCTGATTGGCTGATCTGTATCTATCTCCTATTTTCCCAGATGATCGCTTCATTCTGTTCAAATCTGTTCACTCTGTGCGGCTTCATCTCAGTATTTTGCTTCCATGTGCTTGTTTTCGAGTCACTTATCAGAGACGTCTGGAGACATTAATGTCGCTGCGGAGCTGCATGGAAGTGACAGTTTAACACAAACCCACACATCTCCTCGGTGTGTTCCGCAAAAGTGTTCAGACATTTGCATGTGTTGAATGAGCACAGTGCTGTTGCCACGCACCAGAATTCAATTCAAGGAGCCGTGACTGTGCAGGTTGAAACTTCTCACTTCTGATTTGCATTTTCACACAGTTTCCCGCCACTTTTGACGGAAGCGACACCTCTGTCCTCGGAGGTTTTACCAGTTCATCCAGTCCCTCTACAGCAGGGCTGGACGGCATCGTTGCTGACGAGGAGCGGGGCTGACAGCTGAGGTCGAGCAGCTCCACCTGCCTGATGTCACTGTCACTAAACGGCTGCAGTGACGGGTCACTGAACAGAAGCACCTTGTGAAATTAAATACGCTTTATAGTCCTCATGTTTAATGTGTGTGTGATAGACGGACAAAAAATTAACTGTAAATCTAATAGCACATTAGTATTTTGAAGCCTTTATTTAATAATCATTCATTTGCAACCCTTATGGTGACAAACACATTCATAGTGACTTCTTTTAGTCAATACTTTTTGTCATTTATTACACGACAGCAGTAATGTAATGGACTCTCCCGCTCCGCCCTCATCCCTTCGTGTCAGGAGTTGGAAAGAAAAATCCTGTCATACATGTAATTTAATGAGGTAGCACACGTCTACCAGTGCTTCAATCCGAGAGAACCAAGCGTAGCCAAGTCGCTGCCTGATTACAGGCTCTTTTAATCTGTCAAATAAATGATTTATCATGTCGTACGTTTGTATCCGAGGTAGGACAAATTAATTTCAAGCTACTACATTAGCTTTATTGGCTTTGGCTGGTTTACCAGTTGGCTTTAGTTTGGTTTGAAAAGTAGTGGGTAGTAATTTTACTTCACAGCATGCCGGGCGTTTGGGTTGAACCTGTTGTTCAGCTCAGACCACATGTTGCGTTTAAATGTTCTGCCTTGGGTTTGTGTGCAGAGTGTACAGACTAGGATGAAGGTTTACATCCAGACATCAAATATTTGTCAGTGTTTGGGATGCTCTGTTAGTTTAACCTCCACAGAAGTGGAAAAAAACATAATTTGAAGATGCCATTGAGGTAATCTAAATCGTTTCTTCCTCAGCCCTACGTAAACTCTGGAAGTGAGGAAGTCATCTTGACGAAGCTGTTAGTTTCTTTCTCTGTAAACATGAGAACTGCTGCAGGGTAATCTGTGAAGTTGAGTATCAGACGGAAGCATTGCTGTGCTGTTTGATCCCCTGTCATGAACAGGAACCACTCAGTTCTCCAATAGATGAAAATTTTGCGAGGAACTTACCTGATTTACTGCAGTGTGTACTCTCATACAGGTTCCTCATTGTCTTTCTCTTCAAAAGCTTGAGCAAACTTTCATCTTAATCATCGCTTCTTTGCTGAAATCTGCAGCCAACACTCTGCAGACTGAGTGACGTTCTTCTAACGGGCATAACGGTCTTCTAACGGCCGTCCTGAGGACCTGAAAACCGAGCAAACGATGACGACGGCTGCGTGAAGGGAATGAGAGAGAAGATCAAAACGCAGGAAGCACGTTTGCAGCCTTCGCTGTGGTTTTCCTCTCTGTCCTCGTCGCATTTCGTCTGTTCACCTGTCAGTGTCCTTCTGCTTGAACTCGTGTAGAACCACAACTTAAAAATCACAATTACACAAGCACAGTATCACAATAACAACAGCGTGATTTTCATGCTTATTCTAAATAGTTGAAAGAGCCATTGTTGGTTTTCGGACACAACAGAGTTGTTATTTGCAGACAGAAGACAATAAAACTCTGGTGCTGTTTTCAGATTTTTCTGTTTTTATTTTACTGTAAACAGAAAATCCCCCCCCCCTTTTTTTTTTTTTTACTGAAATTTATAAATGTCACCATGAACGTTGTCATGTCAGTTTGTCATGTCACGTTTTTGATTGTTGGTCGGACAAAACTAGAAATTCAATATAAAGAAGTCACTTGAATGTAGAGTTTTCACTGATTTTATAGAAGTAACTAAAAATTAAAGTCATATTTAGTTGAAAATTGGCGGCAGCTCTGTCACGGCTTGTTTCAGTTCTGTTTAAGGTACAAATACACATGTCGTCTTTGTTCCTTTAGTAACAGACACAACCACAAACTGATTTACTTCAATACAACTGTGATCATGTTTGTTTATCACAGGATCTTTCATGAGCAGTTTTATTCACAGTACTGTGTTACAGTTTAAATGTTGTTATTGTGAGTCATAAAACCAGAGACAGGACCCAGAGAAACACCGACGAGAGAGGAAGTTCAAAAAGCTAGAGTCTGGTAGAAGTACACAAACTTAGTACTTATTCGTGTACTTACAAGTGCAAGTAGTCCACTAGGAAATTAATCCAGATTTGTTCCACATGTGCCTCATAAATAAACATTTTTAGGTTAGATTTTAAGAACAATTCAGGGAGAGACTTGATTTAAAAACCTGATTTCTGAAAATCAACTTTGGAAAACATCAACATTTTTTAATTTCTTCTATTTACAAGCTGATCCTGTGGTTAGTTGGAATACAAAGGCAAATGTAAAAGATCTGGGATTATATCTAGTGGTTTTATTTGTGCATAAACTCGTGTCGGCTTGAAGATATTAAGTTTTCTATGTGGCTGCGATGCGGAAGCGTCTCTGCAGCTGTTGTGTCCAGCTGCAGAAGGCCTCTTCCCTTTTCCCTGAGCCTCTTTAATATGAGGGGAAGCTCTAGACACTGACCTGGCCAAAACAATAGGAGTCGAGTGCAACGTAGTTATAAAGCAGGTATAAAAATAGGCCGCTGGTTCGGTGGCTTCCTGCCCGCTTCTTAACAATGCTCTCACATTTTTATGTTGTTGGCATGTAGCGGAGTGGGACTTTGAAACGCACGATAAACCACTAACAGCAAAGATGGTGGTGAAACTACAGTAAAGCTCAATAAATGCAGAGGGGATAGTGTTACTGAAGATGAAGATGTGGCAAAGGCCCGTCTTTGTCCAGATCCCCGGGGTGGTTTATGTCACTTCCTGCTCTATTGATTGCTTTTCGCAAGGCGTGGTGCTCTGGAGGTCTCAGGACTGAGTGTCTCTTACTCTCTCCTTCTTGGTTCTCCTCTTGATTTTTGCGAGCTCCATTTGTCCTGCGTGGTTTTGAGACTCGCAGCAGATGCTCGGAGCCCCACCAGGGCTTGGCACTTTCACTGATTAATGATTTATCGCCTAGTTAATTTGACTTCACCACTGTCGGCCAACCTAATTAGATCCTGTCTTCATGGACGGCTTGTCCCTCAAAACCAGAACCAAAATCTGAAGAAACTGTGAAACTGCTGTTTTCATGTTCTAGACTAAACACAAGTCTAAAACCTGTATTTAACGTATGGCTAATGCTGCAGCTGTTCATTAATCTGCAGATTAAGTTTATTAATTTGTTTGTTTGTTTAAAAATTTTAAATTTGAAAAATTCTGGTGTCATTTCACACAAACACCAAAGTGAAACATTCAAATATCGTGCTTTCTCTGACCTACAAACAAAAGTATCATCAAATTATCAAAATAATTTAACATTCTTTGGGTTAAATGATCAGTTAATTGTTTCAGCTCTGTAAAATACACAGTAAATAGTAATGGTTTCATTCCATGGACACATTTAGGTCATATTGAAAATAATTGTCTTGTGTGCATCCCAGTTCTAACTAAGCTAATCAAGTTCTTACACTTGCAGCTTCTGTGTTTTAATAATTGATTAACTGCTTTCAGCCACTTCTTAAGAAATTTTCTGCTTTCAGGTTCTATTAAGTCAATATTTTCTGCTCCTCTGAGATATTAAACCCAATATCTGGAGACATTTGAAGTCACTTTCTATTGATTAAAAAAATCGATTAGTGGAGAAAAGCATTCACAGAACAACCAGTAACAAAAATAGTCATTAAGTGCAACCTTGTGTGGTAAACATGAAGTCATTTGGCAGGTCGTATTCACGCCGCCACATTAAACTTTACTTGCATTTTCTTGATAGTGTATGATCAACAGCTGGATTTAGTAGGAGTTTAGCCTTTTTAAAATCACACATCTCCTCTTATTAAATCATTAGGTAGTCCGTTTTGCTTTCGTGCCTTGAAACAGGTTGCACTACAGTTTGCAGTTTTGCAGTTTGCTACAAGTTAGGATTATTTTCCTCATTGCTGATTGATCTCTAGATTATTTGATATCATAAAAAGTCTAAGACAATTTTAAATGTCTGTTTTTGTCAGGCCAACAGTCCAAAACTCTAAAATGACTAAAGAAATTCATATATTATCACAGTTGTTGCTGTTGATTTATCGTTGCAGCTGTTTTTATATTCAGTAAAATATCAGATATTTCCACACCTTACCAAAGATTCAGTGTTGTATAAACGCTGAGCATTCAGAGCCTGCTGAAGTGTCCTCTAGCAGCCATGGTGGGGCCGTAAACGAACAGCACAGCCACTACAGAAAGTGGTTTCCCCATCTGTCCTTTATTTAGAAAATCAATTCTCCCTTTAGTGCCCTCAGATCGTGACTTTGTTTTAGTCGCCATCTGGCAGGAGGATGTCCTGTCCTTGCAGTTTCTGGTGTCAGCTCTTGCTCTGGGTGACACCGCTCTGCGCTCTGACTTCATGTAGATGCAGAAAACGAACACTGCTGTAGATGGTGGTTAGATAACAGCTGTGTTCAGTTTGTTTGAATCAGGCTGGTCCTTGGTGTGCAACTGCTTCACCGCCAGCTTTCAGTCTTATTTAATGGCAAACATGCAACCTGCTGACGATGCTCTGCAGCTGACCTCTGACCTCTCTGTGGTGGAGGACGAGGAAATGTACTGACAGGGATCTATAACAACCACATTAGGACACTTTTATCCAGGGTTACATTTTGTAGGACTTAATGGTGTATGACCATTACGTGGTTGTTCGCCAACTGAATATTATCGAATGATCAGTTGCTGTACGTCTTAAGTTGTTTGTAATATGGATGTCAGGGACATCACATTACCAAAATTTGATAGTTAATACCATGATTTTGGGAGCGACTTGGCACAGTACTATCTGTCATATGTCTAGTGTGTTTCATCCTTGTTGTTGTTGTTTTTTATTTTTTTTATTATTATATCTATCAATCTTAGCTACCTAAACTGCTTAGGTGTGAGCTCACGATCTGACCCAAGTCAAATGTTTCAGTTCGGCATCCAGCTCGTGGCTCATTTTTGATCAACAAGAACTTGGTGCTAGTTCAGTTTCAAATTGGGTTCAACTCAGGAACCTGATAAGAACCGGTTTGCTTTTCAGAGACATGTCATCACGCTACGCCTCTACCGTCGTTGATAGCTTCATTGTTGTTAGCTTGCTAGCTTGTTAGCTTTAGCTGTTAGCTCGCTAATTAGTAGTAACTACTTTTTTTCCCTGTCACCCTGCTGTTAAAAAATGACTAAATACACAAGTTTTTCAGATTGGTCATAATAATCTGTGCCAGGTTGCAACTGGTGTTCCTGGTCAGGAGCTGGTTCTTTGGCTGTGGAAGAAGAAAGAAATCAAGCACCACCTCCGAACCAGCCCTGGAACCAGTTTAGTGGAAAAAGAAGTAAGAGTTCAGTGTGTAGAGGATCACATTCGGGGATGACGTGTTCACCGACTGGCCACATAAATCCCATCATTTTAAGTAAGGGATTATTAATCTGCCTCAGCTGTAGTTGGAGAGGAGCCTTGACCCCTGTGGGATCAGAGGGCCCCGGCTTTTGGCAGCTGGACAAAGACCCCTGGCACAGGGATACTGTTAATGCTATAAGCTGTTTAAACACACACTCAAATTCAAACACACGTAATTTTCATGCTTCTATTGATAGAAACACAGATTTACACTATTCTGACTGCAGTTAATTATTAATAACTCACATCCCCTTTGTTTGTATGCACCTCCTTTACACACTTTTTAGGAGCCTGGGCCTCAGTGTGTGTGTGTGTGTGTGTGTGTGTGTGTGTGTGTGTTGTTGTGGCTCGGGGTCAGGCTCCGGGATAATTAAGCCCGGAGGAAGTGATCTGGGTCTGGATGCGGCAGCGTGGTGCCATCTGCCTCCTGCAGGCCGCTCTCATCTCCAATCAGACCCAGGTCAAGCACAAAGATCCTCTAGATTGTTCAAGATGAATCACTCGGTTCTGCAAAGCTGGCACTTCTCCCAGACAGGTTGAATTTTTGTGATTGTTCTCCAGGTTTGGGGGCGAACAGGTTTGACTCACCTGTAGCTGCAAGGTGGATTTAGTCCCATGGACATGTTGGGACGTCGTCCCCTGATGGTGTTTGCTTTAGCAGTCATCCGTCTACGAGAACAACCCTGATACTGTCCTAATTAAGCAGTATTGTTTTTGTCTGATTTACTTTAATGCATCACCTCCGTGTGTGATTTAAGGTGGACTTGAAGCTCGGCTGCAGGAAGCCGAACATTTTTAGGTGTAACTACTGAGTTTGAGCATGAGCAACAAACAAACCGTAAATCGGATCCCCCCCCCCAACTGAACATTTTATGTCCCTGATCACAGTTTGAGAGAGTGAGTCATCGCAGCGCTTCAGGGCGATCGAGCTTAACATGCTTTGATGGGAACAGAGAGAGAGATTCATCTGTCTTTCCTCGTCTCCTTGTTTTCACCTCTTAATGTTTATCTCCTTGTTTATCTCCTTGTTTGCTTCCCTTGTTAATCCCCTCTGTGTTGCCTTTTGTTTTCTGTGTCTCCTTTCCTGTTTCCTCCGTATTTCCTGTTCTCTTCTGTCCTTCCCGTTTAATACTTCATGTACTTCTCCCCTCTTCAGTTTGTTTCATGTCCTCTCCTTGTATTTATCCTCTGTTCTTCTCCTTACTTCCTCTCCTTTCCTTGTTTCCTCTCTTTTCATCCCACTCCTGAGAGACTTTGCCGTGAGTCACCCTAAAAGCAGCACAGTGTGTGTCTGTCAGTATTTTGTGGATTTGCAGCAGAAACTCCCACTGCGTCAAAATTACTCCCTGCAAACGTTTCAGCAGAAGAATCCGGCTTCAGTGACTCCATAGACAAGAGACTTGATTTTATACATGTGTAGATCGCCTAAGTTGCACAAAAAGTTGACTCATCCATTTCAGGTTTTACCTCCTTCCAAAACACATCAGTCATTTTTTAATTTTGGTTTATATTCACTGAGTCATTTTATCGATTTAATTCAACTGGTGCTAATACACCTAACTGTGAGTTGTTATGGAAACTGCTTTCCTTAAATTTCATAAAATGTGAGTGGAGTTTGGTGACAGATGGATGCAAGTTTCACAGGGTCACGCTTATAGGAGGCTTTATTTTTGTTGTGTCGGAGCTGGAGTAGACAGAGGAGAGGATAGCTGACATGACAAGAAGATGAGGAGGACACATGGGAGGAGGGGAGGTAAGGACAGGCCAATGAAAGAAGGATGAAGAGAAAAGGAAGCGAGAGAAGGAGAGGAAAGCAGGAGGAGGAGAGGAAAGCTGATCCTGATCAGCAAAGCAGTCTGGGAGGAAAATAAAACTTCTGTGAATGTAGCATGTGTGGGAAGCCCCGAATTCCTCCAGAAGACAAGATGGAAAACAGTTGAAAACAAATCACAGCAGTGCAGAACCCAAACATCCTCCAACGTGAAAAATCCACATGATCTAAATTTTAAATGTCACTTTCCACGAGCTAATCTTGGCGCTGTCAACATAAACAAGCAGGACAGCTACAGGATCCAGACTGGATCCTTTCAGTTGCACTGCGAGACTCATCTTTTTCTGTGGCTGAGCACAATAACGGTGCAAGACATGAAATATTCATGGCCGGAGGCAGCGATCATGAAACATTACGGAGACAAATCTGCCTGCCAGTCTGACGCAAATGTAAAAATAACAAAGTTTAGTGTGAGTAGTTCGCTTTTATTGTTTTTATGTTGATGAGAGACATGACATAATCTGCTTAAAGTGAGTCTTGAATGACATGAAACACCGGCTGCTGCCTGAGCGCACATTTCATTTTCATGTAAATCTCATTTTGCTCAAAGGAAAGCATCTAAAAATAATAGTTTTTTTATTAATTTGTGGCCTTTGTTTGGGTTTTTTCTCCCACAGTACCGTAGTGTTGTAATAATAAGAGAAAGACTATCAAATAATGTGTTTAATTCTTTTACATTTGAGGCTGAAACTGCACAATAGTCGCAATACCAGTAACTGAAATTCGATTGGATAATTATCTTTTAGCTGCAGCCGTCTGTACAAAGTCTTTGGCTTTATTGAGTCAGTATATCATCACTGTTTATTCAGTACTTTTAGATTTAAGTATTGTAGTAACAGTGGATGAAACAAGTGTGGTTCAGAAATCAGGTGGTAAGTAACTGAGTACATTTACTCTGTGTATGGACAAGAATGTAACGATAGGATAACAGTACTGCAGGAAAGGTTATATAGTACAATATATTTTTTAATTTGATTCAGAATACAAAGAATATAATACCATATGCAGTAGGAGCTTTTAAAAAGTAGTTAGTTTCAAAACAATGCAAAATGTTTCACTGTCTTCCACAAATGTTTGCTTGTAACTTAATTAATAGAATATTTTTTTGAATTGATACAGTATCACAAAGTATGATATCGCAGTGTTTTATATTTAGTATTTTCTTACATCCCTTCTTAAGTACAATTTTGTGCTTGTACATTCAAGTTTATACGCTGCCATAAATCGTAGGAGGATATTGTAGTTTTACTCCACTACATTTATTTAACAGCATCAATTATGTTTTGCATGTTTAGATTCTTATAAAAACTAAACTCCTACATTTATGTTATCGACAGCAGCAAATTCTACACTGTTAAAATACACAGTTTTAAAGTACTTTAAAAGTAATACTAACAGCATGTATTTAGATTTAATACTTCTACTCAAGTGTTGAGTTTTGCGTACTTTAAACACCTTGTTTGTTGTTGACAGACTGGTGTGCTACCTGTCTAGCTAAGCACCTACCTAGCTAGCTAACCAGCTAGCGAGCCAGCTTACCCAGCATGCTGTTTGCAAACTGTTTGTCACGGATTGTTGTGTGCCGGTATTTTATCCTTTTAAAGAGAACAGGAAGGGTAGTTAAGATTCTCCTCTCCTCGTATGGATCGGGTGTGATCCCGCCCTCACGTACTCGTACTTGTACATTTTCGATAACGCACCGATGCCACTTTATGGCAGAGCACTGATCTCTTGTTGGCAGAGCTGGTAGGCGAAGGTGAAGAGATTTTAAAATAAGTGTTGGCATAACACTCAGTACAACGAGTTTGCTAATGCTAGCATCAAGAGCAGCAGTTGAAGTTGGAGAAACAACCCACAGGCTGTCAAATACCAAACTGGCTCAGTTTACCCAGTTCACCCAGAACTGGATCATCAGGGAAAATGTGATTGAAATACCTGATTATTACCCAGCCTGAGAAATATTTAAGAAAAGTATTGTAAATTTCTTTCTTTCTTTCAGTCCTCTGTGTCATGACTGTGACTGTGTTCTCATCGATGTGTAAATGCAGCTAGTCGTACATAAAATGAGTGTCCCGATTGAAAAAGAAAATATCTGCTGATATTATATGATGAATAATGATAAAAGGACGAGTTTTTGTTTATGGATTTCTGAGATTCTGTTCATACACTAGCAGGGTTATGATCTGTGTGTGTGTGTGTTGCAGTGATGCAGCTTCGCCTCAAGGTCACACACTCTCTTCCCAGAGATGAACTCTCTGGGGATGGAGAGACATCATAAACCAGTCTGGTCTCTGATAGCTACTGTACACTGCACCTGATCCTCCACACTGAGGAGCTGGGTATAAAAAGCACAATTTGTTGTTTACAAGTGTGTGTTTTTGTGTTTGAGAGTGTGTGTGTTATTACTGCATCTCAGTGTGTTTGGCTCATGGCAGAGACTGTGATTCTGTTTCTGTCTACCTGCATTTGCATTTATGTCTCTGGGCTGTGTGTGTGTGTGTGTGTGTGTGCTAGCTATATATTTAGACATGCTCATTTGTGTCACATATGATTCACAACAACAGATAGAGACTCGTCCTGCATGTTCTTCACGTTTACCACTGCTATTTTTACAATTACCGCTCTTGTATCAGTTTCCTGTAAAGCAAACGTCCACTTTAAAACTCTTGCATCAACAGCTGTGACTAAAGCTCCCTGCCTCTATTTGGTAGTCTAATAGTAAATAATTATTCAGAAATGGGCATTGTGCTGCTGAAAAAAACATGAGGATATTGTGAGCTTTGTGTTGCTGCTTATGCAAAAAAAAACACAGTTCAAAACCTCCATTAGAAATCTGCTGTTTTAACAAACAGATACATGTGATCTTGTTTGTCGGCAAACATTATGTCACAGCGTTATTTAGGTTGGTGAAAGGCATTCTGGGAGATGCAGGAGAGCATGTGTTTTTATAAAAATGTCTCAACACCATCTCACCATCAGACTGAGTAAACACAGTCCACACTTCAGCTCATACTGGAGTTAAAGACCTTATTAAAAATTAACCGGCTCAGTGGAAACTGACCCACTAGTTCACACTTGGGTTGAGCACTCACGCCCCCTGCAGGCCAAAGTAGAAACACCAGAACATTTCTTCAGAATTTGTGTTTTTGTGTTCTGGACAAAACCCTTCAAAGAGGAAAATATTAAATCCCCAGAAAGTCATGGAGGCAGGGAAAGTTCTGGAAAATTAGTGGATTATTGTATGAAAATGTGTCAATCATCAAGTTTGTCTTGGAAATCTGGTAAAATTAAAATTGCACAACGTTTTGTTCCTTCTTGAAACAGTAGATATTGACTGTATATTAACTTTTTGGTG
>OMLM01009443.1:36984-54329 GCA_900302695.1 Helostoma temminkii
TTATTTAAATTTTTGTTATAATTTTTTCTACTTTAAATTGTATTTTAATATATTTTTATTTTACTATATGTTTTTATTTTTGCAACTGGAAATTTTTTGCACACAAACTTAAAAAAAAGCAAAACAAGACGTTAAAGTAAATCCTGAACCGAAGCTCTTGACCTGGACTCTAAAGCCACAATAACATTAATCAGAACCATGTTTCAGAACATCCTGCAGCGTTTTCTTCTCTGCTGCAGCACAGATGGACATCAGCTGATTATGAATTCATGAATGTCTTAAACACACCTCTAAGTGTGTGAGGAGACAGCTGATGTCCCAGATCCCACTGGACACAAGCTCACACACACACACACACACACACACACACACACACACACACTGTGGTATCTTAATCCCTGGCTACAATGGGAACCAGATGCTCGGCTGCAGATGGAGCTGACGTAACGCCGTGTTAGAAGAAAGCGCGTGATTGGTCGGGGGGCAGGAAGTGCAGAGCGGGAGGAGGTTCAGGAAGAGAGGGTGTGAGGAGGATGGGGGTGACAACACTTGGACGAATCCCAAAACAGAGAGGGGAGAAGGAATCGGAGCAGGTGGAGCTTATTTACATGTAAAAACGTTAATGTGTCGAGATGCTTTTTCATTTCTGACACCAGCTGATGGACGATGAACCTCCACTGTGAGTGTGTGTGTGTGTGAGTGTGTGTGAGTGTGTGTGAGAGAGTCAGTGCTGCTGTCTTATGAACAGATGCTCCCTCCGCACACGCTCAGTGAAGTCGTTTTCTGTTCTCACCTGGTCCTGATGGGGGACTTTTGGTCATCCCCCTCCCTATCGTCACTCTCTCACACACACACACACACATTTACTCCCATCAAGTGCCAAGCCAGCCGTGCCAGTCTCCTTGGCAACAGACCAGCGTCTGGAAGATGGGGTGGGGCAGGGCAGGTTTCTCCTCTTTCCTTTCTTCTGCTTCTCCTCCACTGCCTTCACATTTGAACCGTCTTCACACTTTCCAGACCTCTGTCCTGCTCATGTCCTGCTCATGTGCGAGATTAGAAACCAGGTTAAACGTGCAGAGTCCTGAGTCCTGACCATGTGTGTCAGAGCAAATTCTTAGGCGTCTCTCATGGTGTCATAATGTGACTCTAATGTGTTTTCTGATCCACCTGTGCTTGTGGTTTTTGCAGCTTTTTTTATTTTGATTAGTGTGAGAGAAAATGTAGAAACGCTCCTCAGGTCTGACATCCAGCTGTAGTGAAACGTCGAGGAATTACTTTTGTACCTGAAAGGTACAAAGAAATCAGCACTTGTTAACCAGTTTTATATTTTACACTCTCTACTGCACACACACTGTAATTATGGTAAGATTTTACTATGTCTGGACTGGTTACTGAGCCTAATTAAACAATAATTAATCAAACATAAAATGACAACTAAACAAGATGTCATTTCCACTTAAAGAGCCAGAAATCTGCTCCAGCTCTTCTCTCCTCAGATAAATCCTCTGAATATTTTGAGTAATTGCTTAAAAATGAATCATGTCCTGTGATAAACCTGCTCTTATCGTCGCCTTCTCTCTCTTCTCTCCTCATGTCCTGCTGCTGTTCGACCATCTCGACACAGGTAAGAACACAAAAGCTGATCTAAACTGCAGCTTCAGATCAGTGTTTTTACTCTTTCTCAAGTGGTTTTCTTAAAAAAACGTCATACAGAAACGTCTAAAACATTGGAATTAACACATTTCTGCTCTTCTTTATTAATATTATGTTTAAAGTATGTATTTGATCTTGGTCGGTTGTGGTGTTTTTCATGTCAGAACATGAATTGTTGTGAATGAGTGAGTGTGGACAGGTTGATAACTGAGTTTGTGTGTTAATGCAGTAAACTGATGTGTGGACAGTTGAAACAACCTATTTCTGTTCATTTATTATTTTCATTTTCATTATATTCATGCTTTATTTTCCCCTCTTTCCTAATATATCTTTGTTCTTTCATGTTCGACATGCTTGACCGTGTGTGTGCGTACGCTCACACAGTTCTCTGCTCCGACTGCATTTGTATGAGCTCAGCATCTCTGGGTTTTTTTTGTATGTGGATGTGCCGTCTAATGCCAGCAGGGGGCCTCCCTCTGCTTCGCCTCCTCCCTCTGCTAACTGACCCATTTTCCCCGTCTCCAGGGGGTGAGGCAGAGTGTGGAGGGAGGTGGAGAGGAGGGAGTCGTACCCCTCCGCGCTGCTCTTTCGTTCTTTGATGCAGGAGAAAAAAAGCTGAACTCCTGCAGGAGAAGTGAAGATGAGCGTGTGATGTTTGATTACAGGGCTCCCCGCTGGGTGTTTGCCAAACTCCACTGTCGCAGTGGCACCTTGTTTCCGTTTAACCTGTTGTGATTGTGACAAGTGTGAGTTAAACCTCAGTGTTGGTGCAGGAGATTAATTTCCTTGATATAACAAATAAAATAGGAAGCGACATTTGGAAAAAGAAAGATTTTGAGGTGTGTGAGGTGTATTTCTCTATTAAAAACAAATCAGGCTTATTACCATTATTGTTGTTGTTCCTCAACATGAGGAAATAACAATAACAATAAAAACTCAATATGTTTTTGGCATTGAAGTTTAGTTTTTATTAATTTTCTCACACATTTGGTCAAAGATGGCACAGAAATATCCGATCAGCTGATTTGATTCAAAGTTCAGTTTTTAAATGACAGTTTTATTAATGTAGGGGAGAAGAGCTGTCCAAACTTTTCTGTATGTGAAAAAGCTGTTAATGGACATGACAGATCTGATGTCTCCTCACTGAAAGAGTAACTGCGTTACTTGTACTTCTAAAGAAAGCTATAAAATTATCATCAGAATTTGGTCCAGTTAATTTAGAATTTTATATTGGTTGATTTTAACGTTTAGAAAATCCAAAAAGACGACTTGTCAAGGTCCAGATGACCTTTAGATCTACTGAGCACAGAATCATGTCGACTGCATGTGTGTTTGTAAATTTGAAGCTTAAATCGACAATGAAACTCGATCCAGAAAGTTTCAGAGAGTAATATGTCATGAATAGTGCAGAGGCATCCTAATGTAAAATCACAGAGTACAGTAATGTCTGCATATCTGTGTAATGTGAAGTATATTTTCAAACGTTTTACTGACAAGTTGCAGTACTGTAAATGTTTGTTGCGGTCGTGCAGTATCAAACTTGGTTCAGTACTGTCTGCGGAGCTGCTGCCGCGTGCATACATACTTCATGTGAAGGAGGCAGCAGATGGATGAGGAGGAGGAGAAGGAGAAGAAGAGGGGTGTCAGCCAGCAGAACATATGTTATTAAGAGCCTGCTTTCCTCTGCGGTGCTACTGCGTCTGACACTGTAGTTACATAAATAACTTCACAGTAACAAGTGTTTTATTGATTATTTAAGGCAGGGACACTTCTCATGATCTAATATGAGATTTAAAATAAAACCATCAGGTTTTAGAGACTTAGCAGCTGCCTCGTTTTATTAGTCTGTATATTTTTCTCAGTGAGTCTCCACCTGCCTGCTGTAGTCGACCCTGGTTAACCCTTCTGGACTCACCAATCCCCGTTGCAAATTTCCAGCTGCTTTCTGTCTTCCCATAAACAACATCACAGTGACCCCCTCTTGTGGAGCTGATGTGTCGGTCCTCACTCACTCCAGGCTGCAGAAGGGAGGTGCAGGCTGCAGGTCGCGATAAGGACCTCGGTGTCTCCGGAGACCCGTGGACGGATTAAAGCCCTGCAGACCTTCGCTCGTTCAATTTGCTTCACTGTGATTCAAACTTCCTCTGGAGCAGCAGTAAGAGATAAGGTGAATACTGAAGCTTGAACTCGCAGTAAAATAAACCTCCACTTCTCTTTTCCTAACACGCTTGGATTGCACTATTTGTGTCTTCAAACACGGGGTGATCCAGGCCGTCAGGAACGAAGGTTTACATTTTATTTGACTTGAGCTCAGGCGGAGGTTTCACCACAATTACAGCCTGACGGTCGTTGAAGGAGAGAGAGAAAAGGAAGCGGGGGGAAGCTGCGGCGTGCTGTTTTGCTGTGTTGACTTTTAAAAACTCTCAGCAGAAATGTTTCCTCCACCGCTAAATGATACCTCCGTCCAGATTGTGTTACGTTTTATTTTGCCTTGCTGACTACATTGGAGGACGTGCGGATGAAGGAGGTGACGGCCTCGCAGCTCCGGTCACGATCGATGCGAAAACAAATCCTCCTCCAGGAAAAGCACTCGTCACCTTCCATGTGGAGAAGTAGGACAAAGCAAGCAAAGTTTAGTCGTCTGCTCAGAATCAAGTAACGGCAAGGATTGAGTAGAGTTTGTTGTCTGCTAAACTCAGATTTAAACTCTCTTCTTCTTATCGTCACCTCATCTGAGTGCTGCTCTTAAATGTTCCCACTGAGACTAAATCATCTGCATCAGCATCTTATCAGTGGCACAAACATCTTTAACACTGTACTGTTCATGTGTGCAGTCGTTTTTACTGCAAATAACATCAGCAGGATCTTTCCCTGGTGTTTAAATGAGGCTCTAGTTTGTGTTTGACCATGTGGTGATGTGTGCAGAGGACAGGTGGTCCTCTGTTTACACTTCTACCGTCCTTAAACCAGGCTAGCTGAAGGTGACTCTGCAAACAGGGAGAAGTCTCTGTCTTTATCACTGTACATCAGGACTCGTACCAGGATGAAATGATTTTATTTTACGTGGATTTTATTTAGATTTTCTATCTGTTGACTTGAAGTAATTTTGACTCAACGGGTTTGAAACATGCAGAAACAAATCAGTTTTAATTTAAGGTTTTAATGAAGGTACGGTAAGAGCTGGGACTGGACTGGGACTGGACTGGGACTGGAACTGGGACTGGACTGGGACTGAAGACCAAACTCAAATGATAATTTTTTGCGTCAGTTTGACTTTCTGACTTTATGAATCATCAGTGAGATCATTGTTTGTAGCTGACTTTGTCTTTTCATAGAGATCCCAGTACGCTTCCATTAAACTGACCCATTGTGGGTATATCTGCAAACAATATTTAAGTGTTTAAGAAATTAAGTTAAGAGTTCAACAGTATCTGTTGTGTCTGAGCTGTTCTAGTCCGCATCATGTTTCTGGGTCACGTACTTCCTGTTGTTATTTCAGTGAGATGATGCCATTTGTGTTGTTACGGCCTGCACATCAGCCTCTATGTGTCGATTTGTTGATTTTCCGATGTGGTCGCCGGAGTTAATCACTAGTAAAAACTGTAGAAAGCACAATTTAAGACATTTATAGGTTGCAAAATATTATCTCCATATTCTTATTGTCAAAATCCTATAATTTTTTTGCCAATATCTGCAAATCCCCAGTAGCAGAAAGAGGATGGCAGGAACACTGTGTTATACAGTGGACTGAAAACTGTTCATCCAGTGGAGCTACATTACTGTGAAGAAGTACATAAAGAGTTTCTTCTCTTGATGTAATTTCGTCACGATTCGTTTTGTGGTAAATCCACAGGAGAGATTGCGTTTGTGGATGTCAGAGCGCAGATTGGAAGCAAGAGATCACGACAGATGCAGCAGTAGCTGCGGCATCACACGTTCTATCAACTGGAATATGTGTAATTTACCATCTCCAGTTTGTCTTGTACCATCGTGTGATGTTTCCAGTCCCGTCTGTAGATGGAACAGGTTTCCTTCGCACACTCCACTTTCCATTCCTGTCCAGCTGTTTCCACAAACAAACATGTGGCAGCTTCATACACACACCGTCTGCTTTCATGTGAAGCCGGTGCAGCTGCCTTTTGATGTTCGGCGTCGCACATCCAGAAATGACACAGGAGCAGAGACGGTGTGAGCAAATCGAATGTACAGAGGAAATGATGTTATGTGAAATATTTCCTCAGTGTGCAGCTTCCAGAATCAGTGAGGTGAAAGGAGAAAGTTTCCTTCAAGCAGGCTTCTGCTTCTCTAATCTTGATTAATCCTAGTAATAATCCACCAGGCGTCAGAGGCCGAGTTTCGGGTGGGATGGAGGTGGAGGGGAGATAATCTCCCCTCCACCTCCCTCCTGCTGCACCAGCGTCGTCCCCTGAGATGGAGGGAGTCAGATGAAAGAAAGCGCTGATAAAACGAGTTCCCGCTTCAGAGTTCACTTTCAGATTTTAATTTGGGAGGTGATCAAAGAGCCTGAACAGCCAGTTTCTGCTTCCTGCATAATGATGTTTAGGTTCATGGAGCTGCAGGTCGTTCAAGCTAACACCAAATAGTTGGTGTGACACTGCTAAGTCGGTGTAAAGTCTGAATGTTTGTGCAAATATGAGGGATATTTGTGCTGCACAGAACAACTTTAAAGGAATTTTTGGAGATAATAAGAAACATCTGAGCACGAAATTAATCCAGGATGTTTCCTGAGATGACTTTCTGCTGCAGATCTTTACACAAACAACTCAACGTCAGCGTCAAGCGACTGTTTTCATTCCTCTGAATAAATGTCACACACGTCGCTCAGATTCAATCACAGTTTTAAATTCGGCTCCCAAACAAAGCACCAGATCTTCTGTCACCGCTCTGCGTCATGCTGCTTGTATTTCCACCTCTGTTTGAAGCTGTAGATGAATATCACTGCTGCCTCCATGGCTTTAAAGAGCTTGACAGACAGAAAGATGGAAGAGGAGGAGGAGGAGGAGGAGGAGACTCCACCCTGCTTATAGAAACCACTGCAAAACATGAGCTGGAGTTTCGTCTCTGGATGTTGTTGACATGAAACTGGTGGTGTCCTGCTGACCTACATACACACTCTAGGCACAGTTAAAGGTAAAGTTTAGGTTTAAAGGACAATCTCACTCTGTCTGCAGGTATTGAACCGTCTATGACCTGCTTAACAAAGGCGTGAGAACATATTAAAACATCTTAAATAATCATTGTTTGGTTCACCTATCAGTCTGTAGTTCATGTATTAGCACATATACATGAAAAACATACAAGCTAGAAAAAACAGCAAAGTTTTAACAATTTTACTTGAAAGTATTTGAAAATATTCTGAAAATTGTTTTCTCTGCTTGTACTAATCAACTAATTGAATTCAGTTTTATTCATAAGGCGTCAGATCACAACAAAAGTCATCTCAAGGCACTTTACAATGTTTAAGGTTTAACTTGAGCAGCACCAGGAGATAGAGAAGAGGAATAATTCCCTTTAACAGAAGAAACCTCAAGCAGAGGTAGACTGGGGGGGTGGGGGCGGCTATCTGCCTCAACCGTTTGGGGTGAGTGGAAATAAAGCGGGAAAAGGCCACAAAACGGCAACAATAAGCAGCAAAAAAAACACTGGGCAGGCTGGTTGGACCAACAACGGCACTAATCAACCAAGTAACACAGTACAACACAGTACTACACTAGTACTAGTTGTACTATTTAATGTCACTTTGCTGCTGCAGACAAAAGAATTTCCCCATCGTGGGATAAAATAAAGTCTTATCTTATCTTAAAACATTATTTAGAGCCACTGAAAACATTTGTAACAACTATTATGTTTTTATCGTACAAAAAACTGATCTAATAGATTTTCTAGTACATTTCCTCTTCAAAAAGCTGGTGATGTCCAACTAATGCGCACTAAATGACTAGAAAACAAATATTTAATTTGAGAAATATATTGTTTATCTTTATATGTGACGTGATGTAAACATGAGCTGGAGTTTAGTACTTAAATGTGGTAGCTATCAAACTATGAACATTTTAAATGGTATAAAGACACATAATCCTACATGAGACTAATAAATTCAGGGTGTATCGTTTTTGTATTTTTGGTGCATTTGCCCTTTAACTGCACCTTGTTGTAAACTCCGGCTCCTCTGCACGGTCCCGCTCCGTGATTTCCCATCACCCCCTGCTGCTGCTGCTGCTGGCAGGTCGGTGTCGGTGTGTGGAGCGGAGAGTGCTCAGAGTGCAGGCGGCGCACAGAGCAGCGGAGGAGGGACTGGCACCGTGGCTCCGGCGGTGCCTTGTGTCGCTTTGAGGGGGGAGAAGCCGGGAGCAGAGAGAGCGAGGAGGACAGAACCGGTCCTCGACTTTAATCCAGCGAGATTTGAATCACAATTGAATCCGCTTTGAGGTGAAAGAGGCTCGACTGGCTGCGCTGCGGGGGATGCGCGCACACAATGGGAGACGACGCACTGGCACCGTTCGGGACGCGGCTCTAGAATAATATTTACCTCTCGCTTTTGTGTGTAATGGAGACGCGGATACCGGAGCAGGATCCAGAGCTGTCAGTGGCACCCACTGCGGAGGGTTCCCCGTGGTAAGCACCTCTCTGCGGGAGCTGAAAGTGTGTTTCGGGCCGGACGGAGGAGCGGAGGACGCCTCTGCGCTGCCTGTTTGTTACATTTGCTCCTAGTTGAAATTCCGCCGGGATCAACACGGAATGTATTTCCTGCGTCGAAGTCCGCGCTCTGTGCACATCTGGACGAGGGAAACGTCTTTTTTCGGTTTTTTCTCTGCTGCGTTTGAACATGTTTGAGTAGATTTACCGTTTCCACGTTGGATTTAAACCCCATTCAGCAAGTCTGTAACATTACAGAAGTACTCTAGACTCACTTTAAGGAGGTCTGAGTGTTTTATTTTCTGTCAGGGATGTATCTCCTTGACAGTAACTGCAGTGACAGGATGGAGAGAGGCACGCCACAGAGGAAAACTGTGTACCGGATCTCCCTCACCTTAGTGAAGAGGGAGAGTTTGGATGATGGGGGAGGTGGATCGGGCACCGATCAGACAGAGAACCCCAAGGTGAGCGCCTTCCGGCGTGAGGGCTCAGTAGAGATCCAGCGTAGCGGCCTGCTGGAGCAGCTGAAAGAGGTTGAGGACGAGTCCGACGACTTGTCGGCGTCGCACAGCTACATGAGAAAATTCAGGACGTTCAGCACGGGGCAGTTGGAACTGGGGAAGCTCAAACTATCAAGGAATCTTCTCCTGCAGAAAGAGCTGAAGGAAAAGGCCACCAGTCCGTTAGCGGAGCATGGAAAAGAGAGTCCAGAGAATGTGTCTCCACAGAGTAAAGAGGAGACGCAGGTGGAGGAAGCAGAGACACCTACAGAGGATGTTTGCTGTCAAACCCTACAGGCAGATGCTGCTGTGGAGAATGGCAGCGCGAGTACGAAAAAGAGGCTCCTGAAAGCAACGAGCATGGAGGAGAGGAGCTCTGATCTGCCTCAGAATGGAGACGGGAGGATGCCACATTCCAAAAGCAATGAGACCCCCCCTCTGAAGCGGCCGCCAGGATTGCTGCGCCGCAGCTTCAGCTTTAGACACTGGACGGGTGGCGAGCTGCTGCGTCTGCGGGCGCTTTCCAAAGACAAACACCACAGCAGCTCAGGTTGCATCAGCCACGACACCAGGCAGGATGGTGGCGGGAAGGACTCAGAGGGTCCTGTTGAGTCTCCAGCTTCCCGCCTCGCCGACCCCAACAGAGAGAAGAGCCGGACTCTGGAGGTCGGTGCCATCCTGAACAAGACAGACTCCATGTCTGAGCTGAGCCGCTGGGAGAGAGTGCGAGGCGGGAAGAACCGGACGCTGGACAACAGCGACCTGCTTCGAATGGCAGCGGAAAATGAGGGATCAGGAGGGGGGTTCTTCCTTCGGGGAGGAGGTGGTCGCTCCAGTGAGAGGCGCCTGGTTCGCTTCTTCAGTGGGATCTTCTCCAGGAGGGATGGGGCCTCCACGTCCACACCGGTGGGAAGTCCCAGCACCAACCGGTCCCTCCGCCGGAGCAGGAGGACAGTGCTGTCGCAGTCCAGCACCGAGAGCATGAACGGAGGAAGCACTGACGGTAAAAACAAAAACATTTAGACGTGTGGGCATTTGGTTATTCCTTTTATTTAATACAGTTTGAACCCCTGAAGGCCTCTTTAACTCTTTACAACAAAGAGTGTGTTTGTGAGGCTGGAACAGTGGGGGAGGAAGGTGTGATGTGTGTGTGATGAGCTCTAGTTATTTGTTTTGGACAGCAGGATGATGTTTGGCTGTGGCAGCGACGACCAGCCGCTGCTGTTTGTCTTTCATTACATTCACTTTAGCCGTCAGCCTCCTGCTGTGGCAAAACCCATAACTGATTTTAAAGATGGGAATGAGAAAGGTGTGGTGAAAAAAATCATCCCTGAGGAGCTGTAAATCCATCTCACCTTGATGCGAATCACAATATAGACAGGAGAGAAAACAAAAAGAGTGTCTCTAAATGTGTTTAAAATAGCAGCAAGGGAGAAAATGAAGTCAGAGAGGAAGCAGGAGCAGGGAGCAGAGTTTGACTTTGACCCCTAAGGTCAGTGCATGTTTTCTTTTATAAGCTTATTCTTAAAATAAAGCACCGAGCGTCTGGTCGTTGGAGCAGCATCAGAGAGGTTTTAACAGCTTAACACCACCAGTGTGTGTTTTTTATATGCCATCGACACACCCCATTAGCATCCTCTTTCCATCGAGACAGAAGCAGTGGAAAATGTGGTGAGAGACAGAGCTGAGGTGGAATTGTTTTGTTT
This sequence comes from Helostoma temminkii, assembly GCA_900302695.1. Lineage (NCBI taxonomy): Eukaryota > Metazoa > Chordata > Actinopteri > Anabantiformes > Helostomatidae > Helostoma > Helostoma temminkii. The sequence continues at coordinate 47,501 of OMLM01009443.1, forward strand.
ACAGCTGATCACTCAGACACAGATCCATCCAGATGTGTCCTCTTCTCCTGTTTCTCTGCAAGCTTCTCTGCAAATGTGGGAGCTTCACACATGTGGATTCACACCCCTGCAGCTCTGTCAGGACAGAGTTCATTGGCCGTTTAATGGCTGAATATAGTGCAGCTTCACTGTACACACCAGAAATAGAAACGGCACTTTTAGGACTCGGTTTGGGGTTGTAGTGCTGTTATTCAAGTTTTTAGTAGTGTAGTATTACCACAGTTTAAAAACACCCAACTGCAAGTAGAAGTCCTGTATTAAATCTGATATATCTAAAGTAAGAGTACTTGTTACACAAATACTGTGTGTATATTATTATATGCATTGTGGTGGAGTTGACTTAACCTACGGAATCAGAAGAGATGAGGTGAAAATGTTAAATTATTTTATAAGATTATTCTGTAAAATAAGCAGTAGCATCAAGTTGTTTAAATGAAAATACTCACGCACAGTATAATTACCTCATCAACTTACTGAAATAGACTGAAAGCGTTGTGCTGTTTTGCAGATATTTTAGGCTACACATTCAGAAAGATAAATAGGACCCAGGATTAAATAAAAAAAAAAAAAAAAAAGATTATTTCAGGCTAATAAATCACATATAAAATCCACATGTAGCTGCTGTCTCGAGTTCTGGGTGAGGTGTTCTTGCAACACATCAGATGTAGGTTTAATTAAATGCAGGTGATTTTTGCTGTTTATCAACTGCAGATTATTTTTATGTTGTGGAGCATGTTGGTCTTAAATCTACGTTTACAGTGTCCTTCAAAGCTGTTTATAAAAACTTACAACCTACCAGTGGAAAGCCTTCTATATTCTATGACGTGACAGCAAATCCTTTCTTTTTCAAATGTATATTTCAAAGAAGCATGTTTTTCTTTTGTTTGCTTTCCTGTGTATGTTAAAGGATGCTGTTCTTCTCCTTTTTTTGTGTCGCTACAAGTGAGACATCTATGGTGAAACCCGTTATAGATTACTTTATCATAAATCCAACTATAGAAAGTCAGGTTATGGAAAGCTCCAGGTCACAAGTTGTTTAGAGTAAAAGGTTGTGTTTCTTTATTGTAGCTAATTGGTGACCTTTGGTTAATTAAAAAGTGTAGTTTGAAGGTTCAGGTATCTCCTGTATCATCAGGTTTGAGTTTATCTTTTGGAAGAATTGGATAAAAGCTTTTCTGCAGCACTTTCTGGATGTTTGTTGCCTGTTCTCACATCTTCAGTAAAGGGGGTGCTTTAAATCTGTAAGATTTTTCCTCATGTAGAGGTCTCTTCAGGAACCTAGAGGTTGTCAAACAGGTTTAGTGGTCTGGGTCTGACATGAGGAGGTGGGGCGAGCGCTGGACAGAGAGCACGGCTTTTACATTTTTGGGATTCCTGAGACGTGTTCAAAGTGGCTGCAGGTCACATCAGCGTTAACGGTTAATGAGGTGCCACATGATGTGTTGGTTTTGGAGACGACTTGTGTTTGGACTGGTGTGGCATCTGAGGCAGTGGCTGATACCAAGTTTGTCTATGTTCTCGTTACTGTTGTTTTTTTTTTAGTTTTTTTTTTTAACTTTTTTGAGTATTGAGCTGAATGAAGAGAATCACATCTGAGTTGGAGTAAAACAAGAAAGACAAAGAAGAACCTGAGGTTAAGATGTGTTTGTGCAGATTTGTTATTCTGCAGACAGACGAGGAACAAGACAACTCATGTTCAGACACACAGACAAATCCTGAATGCATTAAAACAGGAAATAACAGTCAGATGATGTGTATGCACACAACTAAAAATGGAAAAGTACAAACAGACTGTCAAAAATGAAGAGGTACTGAGGGAAGTAAGAAAAGAAGAAGCAAGGGCAAATAGAAGGAAGGGATGAGAAGGGGAAAACAATGGAGGGGGAATGATGGAGATAAGTGTGAAAAAGGAAATTAAAGAAGGAAGATACTAAGGCAAGGAATGAGGGCGTAGGCAAAGTAGGAGAGAAGGAACAAAGGATGGAAAGAAAGGAGGGATGCAATGGAGAAGTCAAGGTTAAGTGAAGAAAGGGAGAAAGAAATTAATACTAAAAAGATTAAGAAACAGAAGGATGGAGAAAGTAATAACAAAGGCTAACAAAAAAGGATGGACCAAATAAAAGTGTGGGCAGATGGAAGAAAAGGGAAGAATGGTGATGGAAGATATGAGAAAGAAAGTCAATGGAAGACAAAGAAAAAAGGAAGAAACATTTGAGTGGAGTCAAAAAAGAAGGAGACAAGGAGGGATGGATAAAGGATAGAAAAACAGAAAGGAGATGGAAAAGGGAAAGAAGAAAGAGAGAAGGAAAGACAGAAAGCCAAGGATGCATGAGACAAAGAAGAGAAGGGGGGAAGGAAAGGAGTGATGCAAGGGAGAATAAAATAAGAGTGGTGGAAGGAGAAGATGAGACAAGCAAGAGAAAAGGTGTATGCTATGCTGCCTGCAGCATTTCTGATAATGTGATTTTCTCCCTATTATACCTATTGTAGTGTGTGTGTGTCTGACTTTGTGAGGACCAATTACTTTTTTAGACCTACACAAAACATATCTGCAAAGTTAGCGACAGGGGATACTGGGATATGAGTTAAAAGTAGATAGTCAAGGAGGTTTCTTTATTCTTCTTCTTCTTATTTTTTATTAGTCATCTTTTCTTAGACAAAGAGAAGAGATACTGAGAAATTGATATTAACCTCTAGTAACTGGCAACCAAGTGTCTGTGTGTGATTTTTGACACACGTGTAGTACACATTACTTCAGCATGACTGTGAATATAGGTCACACATAGACCCTCCCCCCTGAATACACACCCACGTCCACACCCTTTAACGCACATTCCCCCACATTTATACCCTACGCATGGCTGATTGCCAACCAGTAGACTCCAAGGTCAGGAGTGAATGGGTGTGTGTGCAACTAAAGCAGTTTTCTCAGTTAGTGTGGAACAGCCAGGCATCATCCACTTCTTATAGCATTTAAAAAATTGCTCACGTGTTAAAATTCTAGTTATTATTATTATTATTATTATTATTATTATTTGGAATTACTTTTAGACTGTCCAGATTTATGGAAGTTCAGGGTCGTCGGTGAGTTATCTCTGTGCTTTCACATAAGAGGTGCAAGTTGGGGCTAGGATGCCTCTGTCATTGTGTATTTTAAATGTTAGCATGCATGCTAACATGCCAGCACAGCATGGAGTGCAGTGTCACTTTTTAGATTAGTGTCACAAAGTTTATGCTAGCGAGCTAATTTTACGCTAAAATGTTTGTCGAGGTGATTTTTGGTGTGTTGCTTCACTTGGAGGATGGTTAGAGCAGTCACAGAGGAGAAGAACCATAGATTGTGGGACATCAAAACTGGGCCAAGGTCTGTCCTGGTTCTGTGAGTCTCAGAGTCTCAGACTGGGACTTTATTTCTGTCTGTCCACTTTAACTGCACTGTTCTGATTTGATAATTTCTACAGGGAGGTCAGGTCAGTGTGGAGCATGCTGTGTGTATGTGTGTGTGTGCACAAACTGCACTGTGTGTTAAAAGTACTGGACCAGAGTGTGAATGTGAGCCACAGCCTGAAGACAGCTCCCTTAAGGTTTGTCTAAAACTGTGACTTTAACAAACTGGTTTCACTGTAGCGATTCACTTGTTGGTCTCATGTGTCCTGGGAAAAAATAATTTTATCCTTGAAATTTTCTATTTGTTAGTATTTTATATAATATAATTTCAGTATATGCAGTGCAGGCCACTCTGCTTGATATTTATGTATTAGTTTTCATCATTTAGTTGATCAGTTCATTGTTTTACATAATTATTGGTAAAAAAAAGTTGCACATTTTCATGTTCATATTTCATGTGTGATGATTTGAAGATTTCCTTTGTTTTAACTGATTTTTTGACAGCTGTAATGAAACAGAGAGCCTGCATGAAACTTTGTGGACTTTATATCGAACACCTTATTATAGTTATATAGAATTAATCATGAGCTGCAGCCCCACTGTGCTGCTACTGGTTGATCTCACTCTCACTGAACTTTGTCACAGTTTCCCTCCTCCATGTTAATGTGCTGAACATTATTCAGGCTACATGTGTGTGAATATCAATGTGCGAATATAAATCAACTGTGCTGCTGCCTTCACATCTGCCTCATTTCTGTCTCTCTGCTGTTTCACTCACTGCTCCTTCTTTCTCTCTGTGTCCTCCATCAGTCTCTTTGACTTTTTAGCCGGCTGCTGTGTCGCCCCATTAGATGGAGGTTGTTCTGGGGTCAGAGAGCATGTGTGGGAGGTCTGGGTCTCTCCTCCTCCTCCTCCACTTCCTTCTTAGTCCCAAATTGGACCTTGTGGCCAGTCAGTGTGTGGTGTAGAGAGACGTGCTCCCTTATTTGAACGGGCTCTTGGAAGCATTGAAGCAGCACATTCCACCTCCCCCGTTAAACTGCAGCCGAGTGTGTATTTGTTTAAGTCTTGTTGTTTCTGCTTCATCTGCAGCAACCTCACACCCTAACAACAGTGTGTGCATGAGAGACATTGCCCCGATATGATTGTTTTATGGATCTATACTTACGTTTGTGTGGCCTTAAAAGTGCTGTTAGTTGCTAAACTATCAGTCAATCGACGGATCTGTCAACACAGAGAAAATAATTCAGTATTTGATGACATTCATCTTTTTTTTTTTAAATTCAGCTTCAGGTTTATTGTCATTTCCACATATTTACATCACAAACAGTACACGATGGATTTTTAAATGAAGTGTAAGATACTAACAACTGTCAGTCAGTTATTTTTCTTTTTCTATCTGCTCACATCAAGTTCATTCTGATTCTTATTTACCTACAGGAAGTTAATTAAATCTTTATGTGACACACTGAAATAGCAGTTGTATCCGACTTAATCACCGTTTTCAAGAGCTTCTTGATGCTTGAGATATTCCTGCAGAAAAGATGCCCTCTGATGGGGTGGATGCTGCAGGGATATGCAGAAAAGATCAAGGTCAGTGCTGCACTGCAGATAGTTTCTTTATTATCAGAATTAAATCTAATATCATTTGGAAAATCCTCATCTGCCATGGGATTATTTACTTGTATGAGATGTTCAGAGAATATGGCTCTTGAGTTGGCTGGAGAACGACGCTGAAGAAAAATCAAATTTGTTGGCAACTAATTTGGTCATTTATTTTAGTTCCTAGTATATTTTGCTGATTTAACAAGCATGAACAGGTACATGCTGACGGTTTAGTCAGTATGCTTGTACCATATTCTGACAAGTAGACGCTGATACTCATTTACCACCAAGCCAGTTGCAGGGCTAATTTCAAACCAGTTTGTTGTGTTCCCACAGCCAAAGAACCAGCTCTCGGCCAGAAAAACTGGTTTCACCCTGGTACCAACTCTTTGCTGGACTAGAACTAAGAACCGATTGCATCAGGGGCTTTATGTGGGCCATCATGACCAACAAGAATCAACTGGAGCTTTGTTGTGAAGTTAAAAATCAGCATATGATTTATTAGATTTACTTATCTGTAGTATGATTGATAAAATGTAGTTATTGCTAATTAGCTAGCTAACCGCAAAAGCTAACAATGGCTAACATAACGATTATAGAAGTGCTACAGATAAAAATACTAGAAGTGCATGGAACTCATCAATTTTTTGAACATTTTTTTACGTAAGAGCACCCATGTTTAATACATTTTACAAAAATTACAAATTTTAAGTTAATTTATTTAAAAGTTAAGTATTGTCACTCCTGTTGGAAGATTTATGGGATATTGAGTGGAATCATCTTTGGTGTGAAATGCATCTTTTGTGGCACAGTTTGACCTGCCTGTCATTCTTGTACGGCTAATCATTATTGAAGAAGTGGTTCAGGTCCAGTCTGAACTAATAAATGTCAGTTGCTTATGCCTGTAACAGCCTGTCTGTGTTTTGAGTCTTGCCTGCGTCATGTAATCCACCTCTGGCTGAGATGTGTTTGTGTGCCAGCAGAGCGTCACATCCTTCTGCCTCCCGCTGCTTTAAGCTCTTACATAAGGCTCAAATCCATCAGAGGACAGATGACGAGGACGCTCGTTGACGCACACCTAACCCTTTTATACTCTGCACCAAAGCAGGAGCAGGCGACTGAGTTCACATTTAAAAACACACATTTCCACATGCAGCACAGCATCAACGCCCGGTGCAAGCAGGCTGAAACACACGTGTCCTCCTCCTCGACATGTTTCAGAGCCGAACCAGTAGTTAGGGAACAAAGGGAGCTGTAATCAGAGAGGAAGCATAGTGAGCTGCTGGATGTTAAGATGTTAATAAGCCTGGAATTAACCTGGACATCACTGTTTTGTTTGGACAGCCAGAAACACCAGTTTACAACCAAAACACTGCTGCATGTTGTCAGCCTCTCCGCGGTGCCTGTGTTCTTCCTTTGAGCGGCACTGATACTGAATGTAGACATAATCCTGACTGTCTGAGAACACTGGTTAGTCTGGGAGCTGTGGGTGGATAGTGATGGCTGTGGCGTAAATAGTACAGCAGCTATTGATTGTCACTCTGGTGCATCAGAGCACACTTGCAAAAAGTCCTGAGGGTGTCTCCTTTGACATTAATGGTTCAGGTTTTGTTATTAAACAAACATTCGTCGGTTGTAGAGTGGAAGCCTCTAGCACTACGCATTAATCATGTTGGACAGCAGATTAAATTTATTGAACATTACTACGGTTTGGTGTTCATCTTTTTTGTTGAGTGTTTCCAGGTAACATTTGTTGTGTAACTAAATTCAGTTCTCTGTCCACACATATCCGTCTGAC
>OMLM01009444.1:0-25099 GCA_900302695.1 Helostoma temminkii
CACTCACCCCAACCGGCTGAGGCAGATGACCGCCCACCTTGAGCCTGGTTCTGCTGGAGGTTTCTTCCTTTCTTAAAAAGGGAGTTTTTCCTCTCCACTGTTGCCTAGTGCTGCTCAAAGGGGGATTTGTTGGGTTTTCCTTATTATTTAGTTGTATTGTAAGGTCTTAAACCTTAAACATTGTAAAGTGTCTTGAGATGACTTTTGTTGTGATTTGGCGCTATATAAATAAAGTTGAATTGAATTGAATTTCAAAGTACAGCTCTGTAGAAATGAGCAGGAGATGAGACAAAGTTCTCACCTCTGTACATCTAACTATCCCCGGAGGTGACTCACATACTGATCAGAACTGACTTGGTTCCTGTCCAACACCAGAGCTGCTCCCTGCCTTTTCCATGATGTTCAGACGTTTCCTGAAATATTCATGTTTTCTGTTTTGTGAAATGTAGCGTTTTGTGTTTTGTTACTGTGTTTTGCTCGTACAGTCCACTGCACTACATCCTCTAACAGGACAGATGAACTACTGCATGTAACCTCCACAGGTCTTTATGTGCCTACTGTACATGTTCATGTTAACATTCACATTGATGGATGATGTGACTTCACTTCTTTAACTGTATTTTCCTGCAGCTGTGTGAATCAGTTTTCTATAACAATCTGCAGGTGGCGCTCTGCTTCTACTACGCTAAACATACAACAGGACCAAAAACATCTTCAACCAGTTAAATCTGCACAGTGCAGTGAACACCACCTGCTCCACCCTTCACTGAACCTTAATGATGGCCTGTCCTCACTCACCCCTCAGTTATATAATAATGACTCCCCTGCATAAACATTTACTTTAAGAAATTTACTTTGAGAAAATACCTCTCAAACTTACATTGGGTGATTTAGTTTTAACGGTTTATTTTCTTTAGTAAACAAAATAACATGAATCACGTTTTGTTTTCGTAACGCCCGAATCAACGTGATTTACCCTGAATTAACTATAATGTTAGGAAAAGCTATGATTGGAAAGCGCAGTTGTCAATTAAACACGCATCCGCAAATTCCTCACGTTCATTGGTTGACTCTAAATGTCAATCAAACCACCGCCGTTCGATTGGGCCAAATCACCTTTAAAACCATTTTCTTCAGCCATAGGGTAGTTAGTGTTCCAATGGCAGTCTTTGAGTCATCTCATTGGTCGCTCCTCTTGTCAATCGCGTTAGCCTGCATTGCGATTGGCTGGCCTGTAGCAAGTGGGCGGTAATCTTCCGGAACAGAAGCGTTTCCTTGTCTGTCATATGCGAAGCAAAAGGAAAGACCGAGATATTATCTGAAGACAGAAACTGAATAAAAACATCACTTTTTGACGCACTGGATACCGCATTATTCTGAACTATAAACCATATTCATGCTTAATATCAGGCAGCTACCTGGATGCTAAAGCTAGTGGCGGTTCTCGGGCTCCGTTAGCTGCTATCTCGTCGCTGTCCAAACACACCGCCTTTGTGGCGATGAGCACGGATCTACTGTCTGACCTGGACAGCCGCTTCTTCGCTGATAACCTGCTGACAAGCGAAGACTGGGGTGAGTTAGCGTTTAAAGCTCGTATAAAAGCAAACAAACGTGTGTTATTAACCACACTAAGCTAGCCGGTGTGGTGCTGGGTGTGAGTGCAGCCCTGCCTCAGACTGAAGGCGTTCACTCATCTTTAACTGCTGTTTTTTTATCCACATTTTGCTCATAAACAGCTTTATTCTGTTATAAATGTGTTTAGCTGTGTGTAAAACGTGCATTACATGCGGTTACAGCGTGTGTGTATGTGTGCGCTTCCTCTTTACAGACCCGGATATGTGGGTCTGTCTTATCACTGTAAAGAGCCCGCATGTTTCCTGCTCCACTTTCTGCTCCGTAGCTGTTATAACTCACAGTTTATGGTGTTGACATGTTTGTTGTTCACACTCTTGTTCAGAGAATTAAAATGGCTTCCAGCTTGTGTAACTGCGAGTTAAATGTGTTAAATAAAGGCGCAAAAAGCTGCAGAATAGTCATTTAAGGGATAAGCCTGACAGACTGGAGTATCTGGGAGCTCTTGGGCTTCTTTATCCAACTAAACAGCATATCATCTCCAGCCCTGCTTAGTGTTTCAACAGAAAGGAGGAATTTGACTTTTATTTTTGACAAAGCTCACTCTTAGAAACATAAAAGATATTAGGTTGCATGTAAATCTACAAATGCTGACGTTTCAGATGACGTTTGTTTTGATGGACTGATCAGTACAAGTCAAAAATATAGTGAAACTAAAATGAAACAGGTCTGGGAATTCGTAGCCAGGAGGAAGTCAAACCAAAAGAAGTAAACTGCCTCATAATTATAGGACAGCTAATGATTATTGTCATTATCAGTTCATCTGCTAATTACTTATTAACTACTTCTCTAATAGATGTAATACAGATGTCCTGATAACAGATTACAAGTACTTACATTAGAGTACCTGCCACATTTCTATTACTGAAGGTCTTCCAGGAGCAGTAGCCCTGAAATAATATGACTCACTCGACAGTAAAATGCTCATGAACCCGCTGAGCTGTTAAATTAATGAGAAACAGTGGAGACACTAAAGGTCCACACATCAGTGGTGAAGCAGCTGTAACGTCCTGAAACAGGCTGTCAGTATGTTCATCATGTACCTTCAGTAAGACAGAGCCAACAAAGTGATGACGGCTGGTACACACATATTGTGTCATACGTCCACACAGACTGCATAACACAGACGCATAACACAACTTCAACAGTTGATGCTCATTTCCAGTCTTATTGAAGTCAAGTGGACATCTTGTATCTGGCCATCAGCTGACTGCTGGACTGGTCCTCAGTCAGCTTGTCTCTTTTCCTCCATCGCCTTCTTTACTGTCTCCATGTTAACATCCTCTTTCTTTTTCCCTTCACTCATTCATATGATAAAATTACTATTTTAAACGTGTTAAATTGTGCTCAGCGTAGCGGATGTGCTGTGAATAACACAGGTCACGAGTTATGAAGTTTATCTAAATGAAACCAAAACTGTTAAGTTGTGCTTCTTCATCGTCGATGCTGTCTGAGCTGCAGATTTGTTACGTCTTTGTTTTCAGCCTCTACTATAATACTAACAACGAACGCATGTGTCTAAATACAGTGTTAGCTTCTTTTAATGAGCGCTGAACCTGTGGAGAATGTGACAGGTCAGACTCCAGCGTAACACTGACGGTCGACTGAGGCTCGTTCTAACAATAACACGTCTGCTTTCGTCAACATGTTAGATACTAGAGAGAGATTTATACGAAGAACCTCTATTTCCCTTGTCAACTCCACTGTGTTTTCTGTTAACAGCACCATCGCTGATTATCACCTTTGTTTTTCTTTGCTTAAGTCTGTAAAACCAAAAGAAACAAAGAGACTGAACCATGAACGTCTCAGTAAGTTTAGCTTCACTTTACCAGCTTGTGCCCTGTTACCAGAACCACCCCTCATGCCTTAGTTTAAACACTGGAGGAGCTGGTGGTCAACTAAACAGTTTCACTGTTAATGAGCATGAGTTTTTATTGTCATGTGTCTCTGATTGATTGAACCATCTGCTCCAGTGTCTTGTGGCCGTTCTGGTTGGATGGACACACACATCTAAGCAGCAGCCCTCAAGTTTCTTTACAGTGTAATAAGTGTAATCACTTGTTTCCAGATGATGATGTTTTCCACAGCTCAGTCCATTTATTCCCTCACTGTGAGTTCCAGAGGAGAAAATATTTAAATTACTGCACAAGCATCATTTGAATACATTTGAATTGGACGCACACGTGTTGAGTTTGAGGAGATTTACCAGCTTTTTCTGTGACATAAGGTGTTTTACAACTCTGTGTTTTTCCTCCTCCTCAGTCAGACAATAAGCTCCATTAGATGAGATGAAACCTTAACGATCCCCGTGAGAGAACTGGGTCAATACAACAGCCAGAGCTAATTTAGATACGAGCTGAGCGATGTTTATGGTTTAATTATCGTCTGTAGATTCCACGAAAAGGCACAGCACAGTTTAACCCTGCGGCTTCTACATGTGCCGCACTTCAGAAACATGAATATTTTACTGTGTACACAGCAAATAGTAGCTGGTACAAATTGTGTCCTGCTATGAATCACACCTGCTCTCAGGTGACAGGACACAGCTCAATAAATAGTCAGTGTCTCCTGTTTGTTTTCAGTTTCAAAGTTCAAAACATGCAAAGCATGATGGGAGAAATAACAGCACATGAGGTGACGGTTTCAACCAGGCTCAGTGTCGGTTTCTAGTAGCATCATTTTACCAGTTAATACACATGAGGTGACTGAGGTGCTGTTTACACCTGGTATTAAGATGAGTGATCACAGGTGGACACTGAGACACATCACAGATTACGTGGCGTCCATGTGTCCAGCAGAGCAGAGATTTTACTACCACTGTGTCATTTCCAGTTTGAGGTCAGTCATCAGGTTTAATTTTGGCAGATTCCTCAGCTCAAATGTAAATCAGCTGCTCCAGCTTCACACATCTGATTTTATCTCCACGTGTCTTTATTTCTTTTTTTGTTGGAGCATTTGTGCACTCGCCAAAATAACCACTACATCCTGTGTTGATGATGCATTTTCTTGTAGCGCTGTTGTCCGGGACCATGAGGATGCACTAGCTTTTACACTACTAAAGAGATGTGGTCAGATGTGTCCCGAACCAGCTCAGCACAAGTGGTTTGAGTGATCGGATCACGCTTGGTCTTGGTGAGCGTTTACACAGGAAGTACTTTATTACTAAGTGTAAACAGGGTCTAAGAAATAAAGAGTTTTTGTGTTTTTCTGCTTTGTGAAAGAATAAAGGGCACCTGTTCTATTTCTGTCATCTAAAGCTGCTTTCGCACATGCTATATGGACCATCTCCAGGCGATCAGGTCCAGACTTTGCATGGAGTTGCACTTTCACAACCTGCCCAGACATACTCAGTTTGTTCGTTCTCACATCAGGGGAAACAATGAGGGAGGGTCTCTGTAGAGTGTAGAGCTGCAGGAAGCACAACGACACAAAAAGTTCACTGTGGATATTAGCTGCGTGTTGTTTACAGCATCGTGGGAGAACCAATCACATCTTTAGAAAAGGTGTGTAATGTTTATAACATGTTTATAATCCACGCGGGTCGACTTGGATGTTTACTTTCTCACATGCAGCTCATTTGAGTAAAGTCTGGAGTCCAGTGCATGTTGTCCACATATGAACGTCGCTGCCATTTTTTGATTTGTGGCACATAACAGGAGATTGTCAGAGTCGGGCACGTTCTCACTCACCAGACATGGTGTTTGATTCAGGCAGGAGTCCAGACGTGACACAACGGTTCTGAAACAGGCCGTTACATGTCCACAGTCTCCATCCATCCTGCTACCAGCCTGTTGGAGACGTCTCAACGCTGCGTCCTCAGCAGTGTTTACGTCCTATCGTCTGCTGTTTCAATGCTCTGAGGGGGACACAGGGACAGTACAGAGCAGTGATGATGTCAAGATTAGTTTAGCTTTCTGGTGCATGTCTGATAATGGCTTAACTAAAATGTCTGTGGTTAATGAGTGATGGTGTGTGGAGCTCGACGAGTGAGGAGTGAAAACAACCCAGGTCTCAGTGGGTTTAACATTAAAACAATGTTTTTACTAAAACAGGTACTAAAGGTTCAATTGATTTTAATATACTGATTGTTTTCTCCACTGATTGTTTATATTAGAACATTTGTGTTTATATAATAAAAAAAAAAAAAAAAATGTACAGTGTGTCCATCACAACACACTAGAGGCTGTGATAATGTCTTTATTAGTCGTACTTCTGACCAACCCTCCTAATCTCTAAATGTTTGACCAGGTTTGAAATATTAAATTAATGTTAATAAAAACAAACTAGTCAGTGCAGCTCTAGAAGCAGAAACATCCACAAAGTGTCTGTGAATATAAAATAATCAGCTGTTTTAGCAGCTCTTTTGTCTCCTCTTGTTTCATTTTGTGGTTTTAAAGACTGAAACTTAAAATTTGCATTTTCCGAGCTGGAACCTGAAACCTAACTTTTCTAAACCTGTTTTCAGCCTCTCATGGGTCTCACTCCTGTCTTCCTCTCCTCAGATGCCTGCCTGTATCAGTGTGAGAGCATGGAGGAGGGAGAGGACGCGGACTTCAGCCGAGGGCTGAAATACGACACACCGGTACGGCCACAAAGGAAAGCGTCGCTGCTCGCAGCTCTGGTTTCTGTCCAGAGCTGAGACGCTCAACCTCACACACAAACACTCCACCTTCACACACTTGAGCCCTATAGTAAGTCAGTCAGTGCATCATTGTCTCCCAATGCTGCTCAGGTTTCTTTTCCCAAACATATAATTTCAGTATCAGTAAAAATAAGATGAATTTAAAACCTTAGTCTACATGTTGGTCCAATTTTCCTGCTGCAGTAAATGTATGCAGCAGTACTACACAAATACAAAGCAGCAGTCTATACCTCACTGTTATGAGGTTGTTCAAAACACTGCCAAAAAAAAACAAAACAACAAAACATTACAGGTAATTATCTTTCTAGTGACACAAAGATCAGAGCGAGAACTGTTAGTCCTTGTTCTGCAGTTGTTTGGAAAGGACACTTCACTCAAACCTAATGTGAAATGGAAAAAGCCGCCATTTATTCCCTCAATCTGCACACAAGGATCCTTAAAGTGACCTAGATGACAAAAAACTTCAACAACATTTGTATAAACAGCACTTTATTATCATATTCTTCTTCCTTTATGTTTTAAAGACAGGACATGGTCCTCGCTGTTCTGTATGTTGTTTGGCTAAATCCAACAAATAAAGCAGCTCTTCTCGTGCTGTCAGGAGTCACGTCATGTTTTTCTAGTGCACACGTGTGGAACGTGTCGGCACAGGCATTAACTCCATCGAGTGCTCTGTTCAGTGAAACTAAAGTTGGCAACGATCACTCCTGGATGGTTACTCACTGACACGAAGATCAGAATCAACTGTGTTATCATTTAGTTTTTCACCCTCATGAGCCACAAGCTCAGATTCTCCTAAATGATGCTGGAGTTTTTTAACTTGTAAAATGTTTTTCCTTCTTCATGCATCAAGCGGAGCTGGGACATGTCTTACAGTGCAGTTAGAGCAGGATCTGACTATGGCAAAAAGCAAACACAGGTTAAACTTCTTCTTCTTACTACTACTACTACTATTACTACTACTACTATTACTACTACTACTACTACTACAGGTTTCCTTGTTGTCTGTTGTTGCTGAGCTGCTTCCTGGTTGAAGCTGCAGGTTCACCAGGTCGTGTCCGGTGTTTTGTTTACAGTGACCTGAGTTCAACTGAAGCACAGAACCGTGTTGTTGGTTGAGGAACCGGTTAAACATTGAAATCTGCAGACTGTGGTGAATGTCAGTATTAACTACAACATTAACACCAGGCTGTAAACTTTTAACTGGTTCCAGCTACAGATCACTGCTCCTGATGACTTATGCTCCGCCACCAATGACTAGTAGTAATTTTAATAACCTCCACATTACTGTTGTTGACAGAACAGCTACTGTGTTTTTACTTTTTTCAAATGCACATTATCCTCAGAGTGCTGCTCATGTTCTTCCCTCTGCAGCTGATTCAGATTTTCTCACTGTTACTGACACAAAGAACCACTGAGCGACATTTCTTAGCTAAAATATAAAGAAATAAACCTCTTCCTCAGTTTATTATTTGCAGCCTGCTCACCTGCACCAAGTTTTAAACCGTGAAGTTAGACTTACCAGAAGAGTCACAGTCTTTTATGAGGCAGCCCAGAGACGTTGGTGCACTGCTGCTTGAGAAAACAACAGCAAATACATGAAGAAAACATCTTTATCAAACTGACAACACAGAGAGCTGCAAATACAGAAACACGCTGCATATAGAACGACTGGGTGATAGATTAGATTAGATTTGGTTGTGTTTTCTGTATTAGCAGGATTTTTTCTAAACTCTTCACCTGTTGTCCGACTGGTGAAGTTGCTTTCACGGTTTGCTTGTGTTTCGCCTGTTTACGTGTTGCAGTGCGCTGAGCTCTGTGGGCCAGCGTACGTTTAAGCAGCAGCAGTGGGTCAAAGGAAGATCAGGCTAATTGTGTTGTTTGGCTGTGAGAACACACACACACACACACACACACACACACACACACTCTGACTAATCCAGCTAATGTTTTACCTCATTTTCCTCCTAACGACTTTGTTTTTTCCACCACTTTCTCACAGTTTGACAGTGACCTCATGCTCACCCTCGATCCTGACAACCCCACGTCGCCATGGCAGCACCTTGACGACAACCTGCTTTCAGGTATGACCCAGACAGCCGAGGCTTGAACCACCTTGGTCAGCATCCTCACCTCAAACCTTTAACCATTTTATGGTTTTGAGCTTTTCTTCTGAATGAATTAAAAGGAGAAGTAGTTTTAGTTCCTGCATCAACATGTGCTGCAGTAAGAAATAGTAGAAAGTAAGTCTGGTGCTTTTGTATGTTTCAGCACTTTCTGATTGTACATATTGAAAAATGCAAATCTTTAAAAACATCTCTCCAATGTGTAGTTCTAATATAAATATACTGTTTAATAAAACAGAGCTTTAGCTGGACTTATCTCATGAATCCATGTGTTATCTCAGTGAATATTCTTCAGGACGGTGAATGTGAGTCAGGATAAACCAGGTGGGCGTTGATGCTAATGAAGGAACATGTGCTGCTCATCCATGTGTGTTTAATAGTTTTTGGAGGAGTAAAACATCACATGTTGTGAAACACAAACAAATATGTGTTAGTAGGAGACGTGTCATCTCACTGCAGTTCACGTTAAGACTTTACAGATTTATATAGACAAGATAAACAACATTAGGTGACAACTAACTGGAGCAGGTTCGAGATAGAGAATGACACCACATGGTGGCATAGAAATAGAAAGAGGAGAGGAGCTCAGTGTTTCCTGCTGCAGTCTATAGTCTATAGCATCATAAATAAGCTCTGACTAGTGCTTGGGGGAAAAAAAGTCATATTGCCATTATTGTGGACAATATTGTGATATAATAATCAACATAATGAGCCTGGCTTGTTTCAAAACAGGCATATTAATGATATCATCGATATGCATGCTTCTTCAGTGAAATCACAGCAGTGATGTAATGGCAGAGGCTATAAGCTTTACCAAAAAGGAGTGTTAGTCCTAAAGGTAACTGATAGTGATATCACCTGTTCACATTTGACATCAAATAACCTTTGTCTTTGTCTTCATGTCTGCTTCTCTTCTAAGCAGATGCTCCGGTAATAAAAAATGAAATGACCATAACGCAGCCGCTACCAGTGGAGATGTGTAAGTTCCTCTTCAGTTTCTTCACATCAAATTTATTTGTATTTAGTACAAATAAATCAACTGTTCACTTGTTTTTGTCTTTTCAGTGTTCCAGGTGAAAGCAGAACCTCCTTCTCCTGCGTCGTCACTCGGGTCAGACTGCTCCGCACCGTCACCAGACCCTCAGGTGTGTGTTCGTGTTGTCGTTTCATGCTGTGTGGGCGGTTTTTAATGATGCAGCTTTGCTGGTGATCTGAATGAATTTTCATTTGCTCCCGTTTTGTTCTGTCTTGTTAGACTTCAGGTAAAACTTAAGGTAGTTTTAAGTGAAAAAACATAAGAACTGAAGTGTGAAAACTGCAACTATGAAATGTAGAAGTTAAAAAGCCTGGTGATGTGTTGGGTGATAACAACCTTCTTCAGTTAGATCATCTACTAACAGTTTGAGCATTAATATTCAGCAAAGTGATAGTTGAGCTTGATCAGTCATTAACAGAAACAGAACCTGCTGCTTTCAATGTATCAATCATTTATATTTCAACATATTCAGCCATCTTCTCTTGAAACAAACAAATAAGCATAGTGCATGCTTGCAGGGCAATATTCCCTAATCAATAACACGTCAGTCTAAACTGGTAAACAGTATTTTAGAGACTAATAACATGTCTGTCCACAATATAATTAAAGAAAGAGCTTTATTCAAGTAAAATGAATGTGGTGTGGTGTGCACATTGTCGCTTGTTATCGCACACACACAATAGACACATGCATACACAGGTGAGCACAGTCCCACCAGCAAACAGAAAGCATGTTTGTGAAAATATGATGATCTCCATCTAACACCTGCATGGCGATGGTACTGCTGTTGTGATTTCTAATTTGCAGAGCTTGCAGATATTCACCATGTTATTTGGTCTCTGCATAAAATACTGCCACACTTTAGATGATCGTGGTCGGGTTTTTTCGCTCACTCTTCACCAGACTCCATGCTCTCACTACACACAACCATCTTACTTCCTACATGCGACACATCGACACACGTGACATAAATGAACGTATTTCGTATACGTCGACAAATCATCCCACCCTTACCATAGATACACATCGTCTATTTTTGAGGGAAGCTGCATCAAACAACACAGGCCAGGATTTAAAGACACACGACTGACAGTGAATCTGGTTGATTTTTAAAATAAAACATTAAATAATAATATGTCCTACTTTAAGCTAGGCATAAAAGTCTTCCTGTTGTCTCTGTAGCTGGTTGACTGGATGCACCCAGTGTTAGACACTGCTTGTTAAACATACAAACTAATTATAAGAACAAATATAGTTTTAACAATGACAAAAACAACAAAACAGCAAATGTTGGCTCAATTTGTGTGTGTGTCAATTTGAAAACAAATCATCTTTAACATGGTAAAACACACAAGTATCCACAGAGAACACCCAAATCTGGAAGTTGGCAAAAGTCAGACACACAACACTCTTCTCCAAAGCAGCATTCTCCACTTAGAGCGAGTAGAAGCAGCACTAAGCCTCATCGATTGGCTCATCGCACTTAAACATGCATCTTTTTTTGTGTGTGTCTATGCGAGTAATCATTACACAGAAACCACCAAACCAAAGTATTCATTCAACAAATAGAGAAAATATATCAAGTCAGCACAGCTCAAACAATCAGGCTTCCATACTGATAGTACTACCTCACCTTTAGGCTACTCATAGAGCTGAGGTTACAATGCATAACTAATGTTCACCTTCACCTTTTTTAATGATCAGAGAGATTAAAATAGAAAGATATGGAAACACTGTTGTTGTTTAGTCTTTACTTGAACATTCAGTTCAGCCATGTGCTGCATGTAGCGGTGATATGATCAGTTTGTAATATTGGTAATAAAGCGTCACTTAACAGTTTGTAGTCTTTAGCATCAGTTGCTCACTGATTTCCTTTGGTCTGCGTCCAGATCACAGTTAAGGGCGAGAACCCTCCGACTCCTCCCTACATGTATGGAGACGTGCTGTCGCCCCCGCTCGGGTCCCTGGAGGTCACCGTGGCGACGACAACAACCGTACCACAGATTCCCACAGTGACACAGACGCAGCTACAGACACAGATCCCAGCAGTCATCAGTGGAATACAGACTACAGGTACGCACACACTGAGCGTGAGGAAATAACAAGACGTGTTTTCAAATATAATATTTATAAAGGTTTTAGGATTAAATTAATGACATGAGTAGCTTTTATTTATCAGTTAAGCTGATTTGTTACTGAATTTTCCCTCCTTCAGTTCTTCCTGCCTCCGCCACCTTAAAGGCCAACACCATCCTCAGCACCAAACCTCCCATCCAGCCCAGACCTGTGTGTGTCACCACCCTCCCTGTCCCCCAGACCCCGGCACCAGCCAAGACGCTGATACTGCAGAGCCTGCCCTCCATGGACCAGACCAGACCCGGTGAGAAAAGTGTGTGTGTGTAGTACAGCACAGAAACTAAACCATTAGTCCATCTACTGTGTATCTTTTTATGTTCAGTGTTGTGTTTTTATCCAGGAAATGTTCAGATGTATGTTTTGTCTGGATTAGAAGCGTGAGAATGATATTATAAATTATTCAGTGTTTAGATGATTCAGCATTGGTGTGAAGCTCTAACACACATTTGCCTGTAGCTATTCACGTATTTGACCTTGGTTTTAATACTATTAGTCTATTTTAGTCTGCAGAGATCAGTGCAGTGATGACTCATGTCCTCTCTGCTTCTTCTTCTTCCCTCAGTCGTCCTGTCTCCGTCTGTCTGTCTCAGTTCTGCTCCAGCCATTGTCAAAGTGGAGCCCGTGTCTCCCAGCATCCCTCAGCACTGCTCCAGCCCCACTGCCCCTCCCAGCAGCAAGCCCATCGTCCCAGCAACCACGGCGTTACCTGGCAACAACTCCAACGACATCGATGTGAGTAGGAAAGAAGTGCCGACTCGTGTTGTGTCATAAAGTCACGAGCAGCTAGCAGCTAACAGTTAGCACTGCCTGTCTTCGGGTTACTGCTTTAAATGGCAGCATGGATGTTCACTGTAGTTTCACAGGACGTTCACTGATGAGTGAAAGGTTCTCAGCCTCAGTGCTTCTTAGACACACTTAGACCCTGACTCTGAGATCCACACAAGAAAAACCTTGATGGCTACTGTTGATGTTACTGCTGTTAGCAAGGTGACTCTGACTCTAGGTGCATGAACAAGACAAAGGTGTGTGATTCAGTTACAGTCAGAGGAAGTGTAGCTCTGCAGGTTTGGTAACTCCTTATGTAATCGCTGTGAAATCTGAACTGTGTTCACTTCGGGGTGTTGCTTTACATCATACACCTGCTGTACTGCTGTGTTTTTATAGTTTTGTGCCTGTGGCTAAAGCTTTTCTTCATCATCTTCTGCCTCCTCCTCACATTTCCTCCTGTTCATCTGCCTTTTCACTCCTCTTGTTTACTGATTCCTCAACCCACCTCTTTGACCTTCTAAACTGTTCCTTCTTTTATAACATATTCATCCCACTCTTCTCCTGCTTCTTCCTTCTCTTCCTCCTCCTCCTCCTCGTCATGCAGATGAAGGTGCTGAAGCGACAGCAGAGGATGATAAAGAACAGGGAGTCGGCCTGCCAGTCGAGGAAGAAGAAGAAGGAGTACTTGCAGAACCTGGAGGCTCAGCTGAGGGAGGCCCAGCAGGAGAATGAACGACTGCGCAGGGAAAACCAGGCGCTGAGAGAGAGGCTGGCTGGGAAAGAGGTGAAGCTCCGAGGACATGACGTCTCATTTTTAAATCTACACAGATTGAAAAGGCCAAATACAGTGATGTACTTAGTCATCTTCTGCCTGCTCATCATATTCTCTCTGCAAAGTGTTTTGGATGCATCTCAGTGCCAGATGCGAATATGCAGTACACAATGTTTGTTTTTATATACATATATTTTGTCAGAAACAGCTCGGACAGAGGATGAGGGGTGCAGATTTTCTGTTCTAGAATAAGAAAAACCAGCAGCGTGTTTTAGTTTTCAGAGACGAGACTAATTAAAGGTCGTAGCAGTATCAAGCTGAACGTGATGTCAGACATTATATTTTCTTCTCTGAGGTTTTTCATGTGTTTTCTCTTTTGCTTTGCTGTCCAGTTCTTCTCTGTAATAGATGACAAAGTCCATCTCATCAAATGGTTTACTTGATACTGTATGTGGTGCCTGACTGTCGCCTCCTCTCTTCTCTCCTGATGTTTTTAAAGTATCGTGATGTTTCTGTTATTGAAGCGTTTGGATGTCAGTTAGCAGGTGAATGAATGAGAGAGAAATGAATTCAGGAAAGAGGAAAAATGTAACTGATTTCCTCACAGAGATGAGTTCAGTTAGTAACCGGTTAAACTAGTGAAGAACAGAGAAGATGCACAGGTTGAACTGCAGAAAACAAAAGCATCTGAAGCAACAAATGTGTTGAACCTGAAAAACATGTTATAAACCAGACAAGCAGGTGAAAGTTATTAACTGATGCAGCTGCAGAATAACGAAGTCATCACTAACATCCAGTTCTCCTCTGTGTGTCTCCTCCAGGGCAGCGACTCAGCCAATAACAAGAGAGCCATCTGTGTCATGGCCGTTCTGCTCTTCATGACCTTCAGCTTCGGACCTGTCAGGTGCCTGCTTTCTTCTTTTTTCTTCACCGTCACACATCAGACAAGACAGATTTAAATGTAGCTTTCCCGTAGAGAGCTTCTGCGTTTTCTCTTTTTATTTGTTTCTCTGTTTTTTGTTTTTTTTTGTAAAAACTATTTTAACTGTGTCATAAATAAAGTTAAAGATCAGGTTTTCAATGACTTCATGAACTATAAAATAATTAAAAGAGTTGGTTTCATTACTGCAGCATCACAGAGAGGAAGCTGTCCACAGACCTGCAGGACGGCGTGGTGTCGTACACTGGACGCCGCCTGCTGGAGATCGAACAACAACAGGCAGCTGCTCAGGCCCCAGGCAGAGTGGAGGACAAGACAGAGACAGAGGAAGATGGAGGAGACGAGCGGTGGAAGAGAGAAGAAGCAGAGCGATACGCTCCAGAGTCGTATCAGTTCAGGTGAGAAGCCACTGAAACACTAACATCAGCTGAAGCTGTGGGAAACAAACTGTCATTAAATAAAATCCTGCAGAAAACCTGATCATAATTATTTAATAAAATTATAAGGAGCATTAATATAATACAAATAATTTTTAGAATAGACTGTTGACCTGTCCAGGGTGTACCCCGCGACTAAGCGGTTCAGAAGATAATTTTTAGATTGTACAGATACTTAATGCTGACAAGAGCTTCCCTTAATCTGAAGACAAGACTTAAAAATTAAATATATAACAAAAATATAAATAACTATAATTGAGTAGTTTTGTAAATGACATTTTTTTCCTAAAAACACGCCTTCACTTTTGGATTACTAAATATAGACTGATGAACCAAAGTGCATGTTTTCCTTTTAAAATTAAACCTCATCCAGTATGTAAAAACTGAACTATCTGTTCCCACATAACAGCAGTGATCACACATGGAACCACAGAGGGTTGCACAATAGTGTCAGCTCAACTGTGAACTAACAAACTATAATTTCCCACAGATTATAACCTGTTCTCCACCGGTTTGAGAAAAATGTGGATGAACGTGTTCACAGTTACACTAATGGACCTGACTCTTACCCACTCGACGTTCAGGTAAATCTGCTGACTACATTTAGAGTAACGTACCGATGCTGTGTGTCTGCAGGAACCTGAGCGACGTGTTCAGTGACATGAAGGACCTGGTTCTTCAGGACATCGACCGTTACTTCACGTCCTCAGACTGCAGGCAGTTCAACCGCTCAGAGTCTCTGCGGTCAGTGCAATGCTTCACTGTCACTGTCTGTTTGTGTCACGTCTTTATTGTTGTGTAAGAAAAATAAACGTAACAAATTAATTTACACACATAAAAGATAAAAACCTTAAGTGCTTATGTATTATAACAGATGTTTAATATTAAAATCTAATTAGATCATAAAAAACAGGTACAAGCAGCATCATGTAAGTATCAATGGTAAAATGTGCAGTGCAACAGGGCTTATAAATAGTAAAAGAGTAAAATGATGCAGGGCAGTGAAGAATGAACAGTTTTGGGAAGAGCTGTTTAGTAAAAAGTAGTGAAGAGCTTTAAAGTCTTTTTAAATTGAGATGTTAGTTTTAAAACGGTGTAGCTGCTAATTTCCAAGTGTCTCTCTCTGTCCTTGCTGTGTGAACTCCTCACATCTTCTTCTTCCTCCTTAATAATATTGTATTGTATATTGTAATATTTGATTTCTAAGCAGCTAACCTGACGTGTGGTTTTGGTTTTCAGGCTGGCAGATGAGCTGAGAGGTTGGGTTCACCGACATCAGATCGACCGTAAAAAGTCTGGAGGGAAAGCAAAGATCGCCAAGAAGGCCAAGATGGCTCAGGTACGACGTTCTTCTGCTAACGCTGTCCTGCTTCTACTAATCTGGTTCTCCACTGTGTTGCTGATGAAGTGCAGTTAAGATATACATGTATCCATGTTTACTATCTTATCTTGGAAGATCAGAGTATTGTACGATATGATTAAAACTCACAATGATTGTGTTTATGATGCAGAAAGCTCAGCTGAGAAAGACCAACTTCTCCAGATATCTGCCCATTCCCACTCATCGCTCCATAGAAAGGTACAGCAATGATATGTTCTGCTGCTTTAAAACCACCCATGAAACTTACATAATTACTATGGCCGATGTTTATACCACACCTCTCAAATAAGCTCAAGGCTTGTGGAGCTTCAAACAATATCTGACATCTGGTGACATCTGGTGGTTTGTGAACGTTACAGCACCTCAATGAATTAAACAGCTTTAGTGCCATAAATATCAGAGAATTATTAATGATTATATGTTAATTCTTGTTTGTTTGCTGTTTGTCTGCAGTGAAATGATTTAGATGTCATCTAGTGCTAAATAATAACACTTGATAGGTGCATGATCTGCAGAAACTAATTGTCTCTTGTGTAGTTACTCTGTAGAGGATGTCATGAACCTGCTTTATTCTCCTACAGCAGCACACAGGCTGTTGTACTGGGTGTCAATAATGTATTTAGTGGGCATCACCATATTCCTCAGGCTTCTCTTCCCATCTCACTGCTGTGCATATCAGTGTTTTATGAGCTTCAGACACATTAATTTATAGTGGATACAACGTCCAGCTTTCAGAACAGAAACCACAGAAATGAAACAAGCTTCAGCATCATCCACACTGAACTGATCTGAGCTAATGAGAGAAATGCAAACGTCTGTGAACGTGGAAACCAATAGTGAAAAGCAAAACTGTTCACCTGCATGAATCTAAGAAGCTGAAAGTAAAACAGGAATCTGAAAGACGTGGTGTGATCCTCTCCCTCCCACAGTCAGCTGCAGGTGTTTCCTGGTCCTGAGATCACTTACAGCGACTTCCTGGATGCCATCGACCGCAGAGAGGACACGTTCTACGTTGTTTCCTTCAGACGGGTACGAACTGCTGCACAGCTCACACACAGACAAACCACATGACTGAACCCACAGCGCTGTGGTTTCCTTCAGCTGCTACAGTAGTCAACCTCACCACAATCCCATAATGCATTTGTTTAGAAACTATTGGAGCAGGTGTTTGAAAAGTCCTACATGTGTATCACTTTTTATATAAATATTGATGTGCAGGCTTGTGTGATTTTGTTTAATCACTTGTATCAAATTAAACCGTAAACAGTGAATTGATACATTGAACAGATGTGGTCAGTGTCGACCATTAATCCTTTTCCACTAAACCAGTTCCAGGACTAGAGCTTAATTCTGCACCAGTTTATTGTGTTTCCACAGACAAAGAACCAGGAAAACTGGTTCCAATCTTGTGCTTAGCGTTAGCGGTGCTGTGAAGGCGGAGGCGTAGCAAAATGATGTGGATCTATAGAAAAACAAACCGGCTCCTGTACGGCTCTAAAGTTGAACCAGCATCAAGCTGTTGTTGATGATGATGATGATGATGATGATGATGATGTTGCTGTTTGCAGGACCACCTGCTGTTACCAGCCATCAGCCACAATAAAACCAGCCGACCCAAAATGTCTCTGGTGATGCCGGCCATGTCTGTAAACGGTGAGTGTGTGAACATCCCGTCACATTTACATGAACTCTGAGTGTCGTCTGATCGTCTCTCTCACCTCCGCCTCCCCCTTTCTCCTCCCCCGTCCACAGAAAGCCTGTACAACTCGTCTCAGGGCTACGAGATGATGATGCAGGTCGACTGCGAGGTCATGGACACGCGGATCGTCCCCATCAAGTCGTCGGCCGTCCCGCCGTCTCTCCGCGACCCTCCTCCTCCATCTCCCGCCTCCTCTTCCTCCTCCTCCCACCATCACCACAGCAACCACACCTCGCTCCGAGGACGCCACCAGCACCATCCCCCCTCGTCCTCTTCTTCGCCCTCCTCTGCTTCCTCTTCGTCACCGTCTCCACGGCAGCGGCTACCCGCCCGCAGACGGACATCTGATTATATAATCAGCCAATCAGGTGGACTCTGAGGTGTCGAAGGAAAAGAGGGAAATGATTGATTTCATAGTTTGATCCAAACCTCAGTCAGTTTGAAAATAATCCACTCTCCATACATCAGGTAACATTTCAGTAATTACCGGATAAAACGTCACTAAACTTGAGCTTCTCGTTCAGATTTAGGTTTAAATAAGAGATAATGTCCTAATATATAAGATTATTGTTTCTAAAAACAGTCGGATGCAGAAAAGGCAGCACGCTGCACTGATCAGTGCTGCATTTTAATATTTCATTGTGAAACGTACAGTGATGTGGGTACTGAGAGCTGAGAGTCAGTTTCGTGTCACCAACAAACTGCGGCTCGTTGCCTCGGCTCTCTGTCTATGTGTGTCGCAGTTTGATAGTGGCAGCAGCTACATGAAGTGGGATCCTGAAGAAAGAGGGAATTAGAACCAATAGAAAATTTTTAGTTAAAAACCCAAACAGATATAGTTTTCTCACTTGATGGGTAAATGGCAGCAGCTCTGTTTCACAGTGTCAAACTTAAGATTCTCTGATGCACAGACTACACATCGTCAATATATCAGTCTGGATTAGCAGGAGTTTTATCACGTTCTTATTCCTGCAGATGCTCAGCAACATTTGGGGTTTTCACTATTTTCCCAAAAAGAGGAGCTGATTTGAAGTTTTGTTTTGAATGTGTAACTCGAGGAAGAACAAACATTTCATTTGCAGCTTCTAGCTGTGATGGTAAATGTCTCAGCTTTTATTGTCTGAGGCAACACTGTGCAAATGTCCTGCTATCAGTCAAGAACATTGCAGGCATGAGGTAAAACATCACAAGAGGAAGCCGTATACACTTTGCTCCTGATCCATTTCCCTAGAAAATTATTACTGATCTCCAATGTGTTAAATCCATCCATGAATCGGCCTAAATTACAAAACCAGAATCGCTTCCTGTAACTGCAGAAGTTGCCTGAGAATCCTCCTGTTTTAAGTTTCCTTCAGTGTCACCAGAATCCAGTGACAGTCGTCTGTACCTCCAGGGGTTCACTGGAAACAGGAGCTGCTCATTTGCTAATTTGACCTGGATTTTAGTTTGACTCACCAGTGGAATTAAACTTGTCTTAATGTTCTGTTGAGACAATAAATTTGAAAGTTCAGTTCCTCACTCAGGGATTCTTCACCTTCCTGTTCCCGGCACATGAAACCACTTCAAGCTCAAAGATCCTCCTTCATGTGGAATCTGTCCATGTTTGTTTGTTTTTGTTTGTTTGTTTTTATACAGAAAGAAAAATCATGTTCTTGTTTTGAATTATTTAATAGTTGTAAATATCAGTGTTCACTCTGTAGATATTTTTTTATTTTTTGACATTAAAAGAAAAATTTGCTCCTCAGTGGTAAAAATGGACTAATGCTGAATTTTCTATTTGTGTTCAGTTCAGTGGATGAATCATCATCCTCCTGCTTTTTAACACATCTGTCTTGATACAATATGTATGAAAATATTATATGTAAACAGATTTTGTATTGTACAGAATTAACCTGTAGGAAGCTTCAGTTTAAAACACAGACAGACTCGGTAAAGATGATTTCTGCCAGGATAACGTGATCATGGAGCCTTGTTGACCTGGACACGACTGATTATTGTAAAATAGTTTGAACAGTCTACGAAAACTCTTTTCTGACCAAACTTTTCTTTCCGTGTCTTTGTGTTTGTGCCACTTTGGTCTGTGCAGTGCTGACGTTCAACATTTTATCACGAGTGAGTCCAGAAATCTGATCATCCATTTGTTTCTGAGTTCAGTGCTGTGGTTGAACTAGTTGAACTGATCCTTTACAGCAAATTAATGCAACATAACAAATTTTGATGTTAAAAATGTTTGTTTTCTTGCCAGGAGTCCATTTTTTAGGGTTTATGAAAAAATATTTCAGAACATAATAAAAATTGGACCCTTGTCACCTCATAGAGTTAAAACAAATTAGTAATGTTTTAATTAATGGGATTTAGAGAGGTGGCGTACGACTGAACATCTACATCTCAGCAAGAAAGTGAATAAACACATTTCACAAATATTTAAAAAAGGCTTAACCACCTGTAGAGAACCCGAAAATTGTGAAGCTCTCTCTAGTCTGCTGCACTATAACCTGTTGTCCATGTGTGTGGATGAAAACGCCATGCTTATTTGTATTTTTATTTTTATTTTTATTTTATTTTATACAGTATAGATTTTTTTTTTTTGTGTAAAGAAATGCAGAAAAATGGAAACAGCAGATGTGAAGTTAAATGTGGGCAGCAGCTGGATCATGTTGTCATGATCTGGTGTTTATTCCTGATTTTAAAAAAAGGAAAAAAAAAAACAAAAAACTATATTCAAATGTTTTGGGCAACAACTGCAATATTTCTCACCTGGTCACTTTTGTCCTCAAATGTCATGTTGTTTTCTTCATGTGTGAGAATGATGTGAATATTGGCCTTTTTTTGGTTACTGTCAAAAACAACATCAGATTTTAAGAAAACACTTAACAGATTTTTCTTTGAATTTCAGAATCAGTTTCAGAATCGCTGGCCTGTTGTGAGTCGATCAGATCGTTCACTTCAGTACATTTCGCACTGTGGAAAACTGAAATGTGGAAAATATTTTGTCCTTGGCTAAAGTTTAACATGTAAATACAATAACACAATGTTTTGTTATTTAAAAATCATAAATGTGTAAATATCTTTGTAATTTTATCCTGATGCAATGAGGTTTGAACTGCTGCCCTTTGTTTGCAGGAAACATTGACTTTGATAAAGACATAAACTAAAAAGTTCTTGTGGAGTTTTAATGAATGCAGGTCAGAAATTTCGCTATACACACCACTAGCTTGTTAGCATTTCAGTTTCCCAGTACCTGCTGATGAAAAACACCCATGTAGTCTGCCACTGCCACCACCATGCTTCACAATAGGGATGGTGTTCCGAGTTTGTGCCAGACATAGTGTTTTCTAGTTTTTCTTTCTTACCACTTTACCTTCTTCCAGACATTTGGGGAGACATTTTGGCAAACTCAAGATATTCTTTCCTCAAGGGCTTTCTTCTGGCCACTCTTCCATAAAGCCAGGCTCTGTGGAGTGTACAGTTAATAGTGATCCTATGGATAGACAGTCCAGTCATTGCTGTGGAGCTCTCCAGCTCCTTCAGGTTTTTTGTTGGTCTTTTGGATGTTTCTCTGATTAATGCCCTCCTTGCAGAGTCTGTGAGTTTTGGTGGGCAACCCTCTTGTCAAGTTTACTGTAGTACCATATTTCTTCTACTTTGCTTTAATGGATATATATATTCTCATCCTCAGACACCTGCTGTTTGTTTTGGACTCTGCCCTTTTCCTGGTCTCCTTCTCCAAGTTGGTACTTGGGCTGATTTGTAGAGAGCTTCTTCTATACAAGCTAATACAATGTTGTAGTTCATTTCTCCCCCAACTACAACTACAACTGTTGTTTTATAAACTCATCATGAAAATGAACAGTCCGACCTGCAGAGGCACATGGGGTCCTATTTTTAGCTGTAGGGCACTAACAGGAGGTTGGACAGCAGTGAGATAAACCCTATGACATTTTGGATAAGTGTGCCAGTTTTCAGCTGTGGGGGTTTTGTCCCTGAGTCTATAAGCAAACAGACAAAGTGTGATTCTGTAACATTTGTTGTGTACTGCATTGTATTATAGGATTTGTCTGTGTACTTGCTAGTTCCCTACTTGTGTTTGTTAGAGTTTGTTGAACTGAGCTGCTTTGCTTATTATTTATAGATGGGGCGAGGCTTTAGATTGTGGGAGTCCTGTTCCCATTTCACACATTAGAAGGATAATCTGTTCATTGGAACAGAGGTCGTCTTCCTTTTTTGCTTTGGTTTTAGATGCTGCTTCTGCATCCAGTATAGTGGTTAGAGCAGGATTTGATTGCACTGTAGAACCTGTTTTAAGTTTGCACCATTGGGCCCATTTTTTACTCTTTGACCATCTGCACTGTTTTGCTTTATACCTGTTAAGCTAATGTTTGCCTTGGCCTCAAGGTGGATGATGGTTGCTTGAGCTCCAGCAGAGGGTGACAGTTTCCCGCAGCACCAGGAGGCTGTCTGGTGTTTCTGTGCAGACTGAGAGAAACACTGACCAGATGTCAGACAGATGTGATATATTTTATTCATTTATTCTTATTTGATTTTGTATTTGCTGTTGTTCAGTTTTTTAGGATTTGGTTCAAGTCTTGTTACACTGACAACAAAAAGAAAAGGAGTGGAAAAGAGAGGTTTTCTTGAAATATCATGTCTTTTTAATGAGTGAGTGGGTACAGTAGGTGACAGTGCTGATGAAGCCCATGAAGGGGACACTGATATGCTGTTTATAACTCACCTTTGTTGATCATTGTCGACAGTGTCAGATTCTTCATCAGCTCAAAAAATGACAGACAAACAACTGTCCAGTGCCCGTGTTAAAAAAAAAAACTAAAATATGAGACCAGCTTGTCTGAGAATAAGCACATTGCTTAATGCGAAGGGGAAACGTTTGACTGGTGATGATTCAGATTTCAGTTATTCCACAAGGTTCCTCACAGTGCCTGAGCAGCGCTTAGGGACTGTGAGGAACTCATGTGGGACGCATTGTGGGACTCACTGTCTTTGCGTCAAGCAGAAGGAAAGAAGTCGTCATCTACCATCTTTGACAAAGAGGAAACATCAAGAAACAGTGTAGAAGTGGATCAACGGGCTCTGGTGACGTAGAGTCCGTCACAGCATCCATCACTGGCTGCAGGGCATCATCTGCTCAGCTGAGAACGTCACCCCACTGACCAGCTACACTCCTCCAGAACAAACACAAGCCCAAGAAAGATCCTCTCTCATCCTCAGTTGTTCCTTGTTGTTATAACTATTAATGAAAAGAGTTTCTACCTTTGCAAGGTTTGTATTTTTGATTATTTTGCTCGGACTCCATAAACTTAACATCATAACTAAACTATAATTGCAAATACATCTACACATCAACAATGACGCGGAAGAAGATGTTTTAAGATAAAACTGTTCGACACTGTTGATCCACAGAACAAATCTAGAAAATAGTATAAAAAATCCACAATAGATCAATGGAGGGAGATGGAGACAGTGTCCAGCTGAGGTTGTTAAGCAAGGTCACATTTCTTCCTTTTAATGACTTTAAAATAGCAAATCGTGCTTGTATCAGTTCCAGGCTTGACAACTGTAACGTCTTGAATATTGGAGTTAATCAAACGTTCCTCTCTCGTCTTTCTCTCTCTTTTTAAACGGACTGGCTCCATCTTACCTCAGTGAACTGCTGCAGTGGCACAAACCAGAAAAATCACTCAGGTCTTCTAATCAGATTCTTATAGATGTTCCAAGGGCCAAATATGGCTTCTGCTCCCAAATTATGGAAAAGTTTACCTCTGAATGTCAGAACTAGCAGATTTTAAATCACTTTATTTTATTTTCTTTGGCTTTTAATACATAGTGGAGTCTGCATACTGTCTTTTAAATGTGGTTTTATCATTATTATTTTTTTTATTTTACTTCTTATCTTATTTATGCTACTTATTTATTCTGTATTTATTTGGTATGTAAAGTACTTTAGTCAACAGGATGTTGTTTTTAGTGCTATATGAACAAATCTTTGCAGGTTCTTATTTGAATGTTCATCCTTGCCAGCTGAAAACCATCCAGTTACACTGAATCAGGTATCTACTGTCTGTCATCTCTAAGTGAAGGAGGGACCTGCACCTGCTCAGGTGAAGTGTCAGTTGAACTTACACATAACTGGGTGTGTACAACAGAAAATCATCAGATCACTGATACGCCCGACTACAGCTTCAGAAAGTCTAAATAAACCACAGATGGAAGAAACACACTCTGCCAGCATCGGTGATGTGATCCTCAGCATGATGTCACATCCTAACTGTGTGTGAGAGGGATGATGAGCTCATGGTGTGTACTTCACTGTCTGCTTTTGTAGCTCTGAATTTATGGTTGTTTTCCTCCTCTGGAACTCTGAGACTCAGCAGCTTTTAAATCTGCAGCTGATGACAGAAACTAGAGAGAGAGAGAGAAAACACACGGTCTCCCTGACACTCCTGTCTTTTTTAAAAACTGTTGTATGAAAACGCATGTGATGGACACGGGAGGAAAATTCAGAGGAAGACAGTTGACTGAGCAGCTTTCAGATCCAGATGTGCACCAGTGTGAGGGACAGATGACGCAAGAGCTACTGTTTATAACATTTATTTACCCTGAAACAGTGGAGGTCAGGGTCCTTGTTGGACAGGAATGAAGCACATCTGGTTTTTATGTGAGCGACCACACACACACTGTCCCATATGACTTGTAATTAACCTTACTGTCAATACAATCAGGTGTTTAACAGGCGGAGCTTCGAAAGCAGCTAAAATATGGATTTTTTGTTGTCAAACTGTCTTAAAGTTCCGTTTTGATCGAGAGCAGCACTGCAGTACCGAGCCATGATTTTACGAAATCACTTGTTCCTCTCCTTCTTCACACATCACAGCTGTTCATGTGAAAACTGTTGTCAGTGCCCTGAAAATGTTCACTGTCCATATAAACAATATGTTTCTCACATGTGGTTGCACAACTAAAAACACAAACATACTATTCTGCGGAACCTGACCTTTAGCCAGATTAGTGCAGTTCATGAAGAATATTTGCAACATGAACAGAGCACACAGCATGCTAATTTAAAACAGTGTCTATGTATTTAGCTGTTGTATGCCAGTTTTACTTAACACCATTTAAATTATTTTCTGTCAAGTTATGTTTCCCAGTTGGTTCTCGGTTGGTTTGAATTTCCAGGTCGTCTTGAACGCAGCATGTGTGCACAGAAAACTGAATTTAGAAAGAACATCAAACATCTTAATCAGTCTTCAAACTGATCTCCTGTAGCCATGGGAACAGCTAGGAGCTTTTAAACAAACTGCATACAGCTGAATTCTGGGAGTTGGAGTCAAAACCCACTGTAGATTGTTCCAGATGATTTGTGGTTCTCAGAGCAGAACAGTGCAAAATGCATGTAGTTCCTCCAGAAAACAAAAAATCCAACAAGAAAAAACTAATTATATTTTATTTTATTTATTCAATATGATCTTTTCTCTGTGGTTAGGCCTTCAATATAGTGGTCCATTGAAACACTGA
>OMLM01009446.1:0-18985 GCA_900302695.1 Helostoma temminkii
G
This sequence comes from Helostoma temminkii, assembly GCA_900302695.1. Lineage (NCBI taxonomy): Eukaryota > Metazoa > Chordata > Actinopteri > Anabantiformes > Helostomatidae > Helostoma > Helostoma temminkii. Next base: position 2 of record OMLM01009446.1, read on the forward strand.
GTCCCCCAGTCTTTACACTATGTTGTGTGTTTCAGGACTTTCCTCCAGATGATGTCAGGATGTTTGGTGCATTCACCTCTCAGACAGGACACTGCGCTCTGACTGAGGACAGGTAGGTCACAGCTCAGTTTGGACCGTGAGATCTTGTCACCACAGAGCTCATGGCTTTTCTCAATCCAGTCCTCTGCTCTCGTATATTCACTACCATTTGAACCAGTTTTGAGTAAAATGTCAGACTGCTGTTTGTTTCTGTCCAAATAACTGGAGATCACGTGAATTCAGTTCTATCAGCACGCAAGTGCTTTTCCTTAGTAGGCTGTGGGTACGTGTGTGTGTATGCATGCTTGTGCTCAAGCTATTTTAAAACTGGCTGTGGCCTTGTGAGTCCATGTGCCCTGTTGCTGATGTGAAGAAAGAAGTAAGGAGAAGTAGAGGAAACAGGAGAAAAAATATAGACTTGAAATTGCAGGCAGGTTTCTAAGTGACGTTGTGTACAGAGTGTGCTTTGCTGTGAAAAGAGGAGGTGAGGGAAGAGGAAAGCTGGTAGTTAAAGGTGGGGGAGAGGAGACACAGCAGTTGGGCGTTTGGATGGTAGGAAAGAACGACTGAGATAAGGAGTTAAGAGGAGGGAAACAGTTCAGAAGAGGTTAAAGGGAGGAGGAGAGAAGGGAGGATTAAAAAGAGGAGGAGTGAGGAACTGTGGAATTTAAGGAAGCAGACACAGAAAATAAACAAAATACCAACTCTAGTCCACAGGGAACTTAAAACTCTCATAATATGTTCTCAAAATGTGAAGGTCAGAGGTCACGTCGGGAATCCTGTCTGTGTTTACAGACATCTGTCAACATGAATACATCGCTGCTGGTTACTGAACACTGACCTTTAAAAATCAGCTCGATAACATAATCACGAAGAAACTGGGCAGAAAAACAAGTAAATCACTGATCTAATGGGGAACATGTTAACCTGCTGGATCGTCCATCAGTAGTAGCACCATCCTGGTATTCTGCAGAGCAACAACCCCAATTCCAAAAAAGTTGGAATGTGGTATAAAATAAAAAAAACACAATGTAAAGATTTGCAGTTCTCATAAAACCATATGTTATATTCAGTCACAGAAAACATATCATATGCTTAGACTGAGAAAAAAAAAACATTTTAAGAAAAATGTAAGGTAATTTTTGAAGACAGCATTTCTAGACATGCATCATGTGCATCCAGTATTGTTTTTCAGTCTTGTTTTATATTACAGAATATTATTCTGAAATTGTTGACAGTTTGTAGATGTGGCTTATCACAGACTGGGAACTATTAAGATGACTGGATGCAGATGCAAGTCAGCCTGGCTGCCAGTTTTTGTCAGTGGCCAGACACATTCCTGCAAGTAAAAAATGCTCTGCGGCCTAAAGGCCCCTGAGGTTCCCATTATCAGAGAGACTAATTATATTTAATGGATAATAATAATAATGGACCTTTACCTGCACAGCTCTGTATCCCTAAATCAAATCCAAACCCATGATCTGACCTGTTGCTGACAGTGGTTACACATTGTTTAGCAGTGTTTTGTCCAGGGACACTTCAGCTTATGGCCACAAGGAGTCATCTCACCAGCTGCCAACACAGGAGTCGATGGGCAGAAGCAAAAAAATAAATATTTGGTCAAAGACAAATATTATTATTTCTGTGTGTTCCTATTTTTTATTATGTACTCTATTGTTAGATGACCTGTCTCAATGTCTGCTGACATGCTCCTCACCTTCTTAAATTCTGCTCGTTCTGACAGACCTGCAGACGTCCAGGTGTCCCAGGTTAGCGTCCCTGCTCAGCCATCTCAGAACAGTCTGAGCACCGTCCAGCCTGCAGGACCTTCTCAAAGTCAGTACAATTTTTAAAATTTGTCCAACTTGCAGCCCTGAAGAGATGTTGAAGCATTTAAATAATGTTTGTCTGGCCATGTTTTATTTTTTACCTGGTTTGACTGGAAACTTTTTGACTTCTCTAACTCTTGCATGTGTTTTGCAGGTTCCTCCTACACTCCCATCACTCGTAGAGAGAGACAGAGGAACTGCGAACGCCAGCGAGCCCACAGTACCTCCACCTTGGCAGCCTCTGTTGGCCTGCCTTGCCCCTTCTCCCCACCTGGGACTCAGGATGCAGGTGGGACTGAGTGGCAAGCTAGCGAGAGGCTGAGTTTGGATGCCATCACCTTCCCAGGCACCCAGCGTGATGCTGTTGGTTCTACCAGCTACAGCGAAACCCTGGTGATGGACAGACAGGTGAGACACAGTTTCAGTGACCACAGCATATTAGAAGACAACAGTTTAGAGACAAGAGGAAGGCATTCTGCTGAAAAAAAAGGTTTCACCAATGACGCCAACACCACTGCTCCATTTCCAGCTTACAGATCCTCCAAACAGGAAGGACAGCAGGAGCACCGCACCTTCTCCTCCTTTACCGTCCTGTTCGTCAGTCCGCTACCTGTCCTCCCTGAGAATCTCTGAGTCAAGCATCTTGAGCTCATTCGACCAGGAGGGACCATTAGAAACCCCCACAGGCCTATCACATGAGGACTTTGACGACGTCTTCCTTCAAAACCCAGCCCCTCCGTCACCACCTCCTCCGATCATAGAGACAAGCATCGTAGAGGACTTCCCTCCTCTTCCTCCCCCTCCTCCTCCTCTTGAATTGGATCAAGAAACAGGAGACCAGACTGTGGAAAGGTTTTATATCCAATATTTTTATATTTCAATCTGAATTAAAAATGATTATCATGGGCCTTTTGTGATGTATCTACTGGCTTGTTCTCTTTCTATTTCTGCTTCCTGTTTTCAGTCCTAGTTCAGAATTCTTAAACAACTCCAGCCCTCTCAGCAGAACATCACCCCTGCCCTCCCCTCCAAAGTCCCCTTCCTCCTTCCCTCCACCTGCGCCCAGTCTCCTTCCTTCGCTGAAGCCTCAGCCCTCCATCATCACCACATCTACTACAGTAGAGAACAGCCTAAGGCTGGAGTACCAGCCCCTGCCCAAGAGGGAGAAGACGTCTGAGCAGCTGCGAGTGGAGCTGCTGGCCCGGCAGCTGGTGGGTACCTGTAGATACTGGACCTTTGTCCTGTTATTGGTGAAGGTTCTGGAAGGTCATGGCAACTCGACTTCCTTGTTGTGTGGTTTAATTTCAGCCTAACAAGAAGGAAGTCCAGTTCCCATGAATCAACGTGTCCTCATAGTTCTGACTCCACACAGCTGGGCTTCCACCCAGCGCTGAATTTTAAATGTTTGCATTAAAAAAAGTCTGAAAATAGTCTAAAAGAAGTTGTGAGGTAAGGAAGTCAGCACATCAATAAAAGTCCACTGCGACTAATGCAATGGAAACAGATTTAGTAAATGAATAATGACGTACCGGAAAGACCGGAGGACTGTCCAGCATGTTTTCTACCATCAGTCATCATTTGAAATCGTTTAGTTACGTCCTCTTCTTCTGCAGAAGTGTCATAATAATGACACACAACCAACTGCTAGTATTCACATAACATTAGAGGATGGAAATGTGCATTAATGCTTCTGTGTTGACATTGTTTTCCTACAATTAAATGAAAATTTGCACTTTATTAAAAAAAAAAACACATGTAAGTCTGACCATGTTTTGTTTTTTACCTGGTTTCAACTTTCTGTTTCATGTCTAGTTTAGACTCTACCTTGGTCTAACCTCTGTCTTTGTGCCTGTTTCAGACTTGATTTCAGCCCTAGTTGTGGCTTTGCCGTTGTCATACAGTACCACTTTGTGCCTAACATTTTGATTGTGTCCAGGTGCTGCAGGACCCTTCTCTGACACTCCTCCTGGACACATGGGGGAGTAAGACCACTGTTGAGCTTATAGGGGAGATCTTTCCAAACAGTAAATCGCATTTGCAGCATGGGGACAGTAGCCAGTTAGATGACAGGTAATTCTAACATTGTGTCTTTTGTTTTTGAATATTGTTGAATCATTTCAGGTGCTGGGTTCTCTCCAAACCACTGAAATAGGAAGTTAAACCTTTGCCCTTCAAGTTTAACCTGCTGGTGTGTTTGTGATTAATAACAAGTGATGTGCAGATGAATTTAAAAACAATGTACACACTCTTATCATTGTGGTGCTCTCCATCAGTCGTAGGGTTCAAACAGAAGGTGAATTAAAAAACTGCAATTTTTCAAATGCTCTGATAAAAATTCAGGGAAAAGGAGTTCCTGTAAACCAACACTTGTCATTCCTGTCATGTTGGCTGACAGCCTCCTTCTCTTATCTGCTGCTAGAAACGTGACAAACTGCTGCTGTCTCTGCATATTGTGACCTTTAAAGTCAGCAACACCTTAAAAGTGTTTTGGTTTTGTTGGCGGACATGATGTTCAGGAAAGGAACGTTTCCTCAGAAAAGAAGACAAACTGCCATGAGCTAATGATTTAGGCACATAATTCATCTGTAAACTGTGGTCAGCCCAGATTTACAGCTTCAATTTTTGTTTTGATGATTGTGAAACTCTGGCAGCTACACTCACATCATGTGTGAGCTGGCTACATGCTAGTTTTCCTTATGTTTAACCTTGTTGCTGAAGTTATTGTACCTGGTGGTGGTGAGTTTGAGTGTGGAACCAGTTTAGAGTGATAATGTAATACAAAAGTAAAAACGTCATTACCTGTTGCCGAACAATATCAGTCAGGACAGGACAGACCAGACAAACCAGATCAACGTTTGTCATCATCTGAGACTGTCAAGACAAAGACTTCATTGTCTCTAGTGGACTGAAAGGCTGATGTTTCAGCTCGGAGAACTTTTTTCCAGTTGTCCTACCTGCCATAGTGGATCCACGTCCTCCCTCCCACCTGCTTCATTTGGATCCTGGTGTTGTTTAGTCACACAAGAAATACAGCTGAACAATACTGACCCCTTGTGGCCACTGGTGTAGATTTTCTGCCTTCTCATATAACACAAACTCTTAAGTATCTGTCTTTTGTTGCAAAATGAAAGCGATGCAAGAAAAGTCTTTAAATGTTGTGGTCTGATCCCAGGGTGGTGATCGACAGAGACACAGAGGACAAGGTGGACGAGGACAAAAAAGATCTCAACATCAGGAAGGTAGAAAACGAAAAGATTTCTTATCTTACTCTTTCATTTTCTTCTTCTTCATATTATTATTATTATTATTTAAAACCTATATTTGATAGCAAATAGTATAAAGACAACATGTTACAATTTAACAGAGAAAGAGTGTTTTTATAAATATAATAATATGTTGCTGAAATCAAATAAAAATGAGCTAATATTTTTTCCTAAATAGCAAAGTCTTTATTCAGACTCCTGTTTTTCGTCCTTGTCTGCCAGTTGGAGCTGTGTGAGGCTCTGAGGAGCAGTGTGACAGCTCTGCAGCAGGAGAAGGAGGCGCTGTGCGAGGAGCAGAGGCAACACCAGGCGCTGGGGGCCAGCATCGAAGTGTTGGTGCAGGAACAACTGAAAACCAACGAGAGGGACAAGTACAGCGTCTTCATCGGTACAACATTTGACTGAGCTAGAGCTTCTATGAGTCCTGTGTGATTTTCCTGCAGTTTGTCAGACACTGACACAGACACCTGGTTGTGTTTGCAGGAGATCTGGAGAAAATAGTGAACCTGCTGCTGTCTCTGTGCAGCCGGCTGTCGAGGATCGACAGGTCTCTGCTCGCTCTGGACAGAGCCGAGCTGCCACAGGAGGACGCATCAGAGGAGAGGGTGAGATAGGATAGCTGTCTCCTGCTTTACCTGCTGTTTACCTTTCTGTGGATGTGCTTGTACTGTGTTGTTGTACTGTCTACCGATCTTCTTTCCAAAGCATGTGAGCGTAGCAGAGCGGGAGCGAGCACATTTTGTTGTTTTGTTTTTTTTTTATCTTTTCAAGGAGGGAGCATTGGCCTATGTTCTGCTCCCATTTCACTCTGAGTCTGAAGTGTACCCCAAACCTGACACTTTTTTAAAATCTGCTGTTGCACGTCATCGATTTGTGCTACTTTCAGATGTAAGGCAATGGTTTAAGCTTTGCAAAATGAGTTTAACACTGAGCCATAGTGAGAGAAGCTTGAAACAGGCTAATAGGTCACTGAGTGAGGAGCTAAAATTCTCACCACTCCACCCTGTTAATACACTCTGCTGCTTTCACAGGACTGATACCATCCAGACCTCCTGGGGCTGTTTCAGCTGTGGGTTGTTTATGGTATTAAGTCTATGCAGGTCTGCCATGTCTGTGATATGGACCTATTAGACATATGGCTCTCACACTGACGTGATAAATGACTCATAAACTATAAAACTTCTGATAAAAGACATTTTGCAGTGTCCCACTTTGCCTCAGCTGGTTGTAGTGCAGCAGTGCAGCCACTAGGTGGGGCTAAACTGTTTTTGTCTAGTATCCATGTGTGACACCAGAACCCAAAAGCAGAAACAGCTAAATTCAGTGCAGCCATCATTTAATTGATTATTTACACCTTTATTTACACTTTCCTTCAGTGACCTGTCAAAATGTCTTCTATAGACCATAGTGGTGACCTGCACTGCAGTAGTACTAGTACACTACTACTGTGCTTCAGAAACTAACCAGCTGGAGTTCCTAATCAGATGTTGACTGTTCAGAAGAATTAGTAAGACACTGTTGTCTCCTCCTCAGGACTCCCTCCATCACAAACGTTCTCTGCTGCTCCGTCAAACTGAAGATGCCCGGGAGCTGAAGGAGAACTTGGACCGAAGGCAGCAGGTGGTCCACGCCATCCTGTCCTCCTATCTCACTGAACAGCAGCTCCAGGACTACCGCCAATTTGTCAGCGCCAAACCTTCCCTTCTGATTCGCCGGCGCCACCTGGATGACCTCATACGGCAAGGGGAAGAGCAGCTGGCCCGATTGGCCGAAGGCCTGCCAGCGGAGCTGACGGAGGCTCACGGTTGGTCGAGAGCGTCTCTGTTCACATCTCCGAGCGCCTGCTCTTCTCCTTTACCACCCTTGCTCCCACCCTCTGTGATTCCAGGCCCCGCCCACTCAGTCAAGTCAACGACTGTGACATCACTGTGATGGCATGGACGTGTCGCCGCTTCAGGCGGCAGTGAAGGACGTGAAATGAAGAGACGATTGGCTCCGCAACCAGCTCTAAACTGACAGAGCTTTACATGAAGGAAGAGCGGACGTGAAGCAGGCTCCATTCACACTGAAGCAACTATGCAGGCTTCACATGAAGAACCCTCACTACACTACACTACACCTGCGTTCACCTCAGCATCAGCACTCAGCATCGTGTGGACTCCAACCAACTGCTGCCACTGTTTCCAGTTCTGAGTGGACATATGCCCAGAAAGTTCATTGTCTAATGCTTTACAGGACAGTTCCAGTGTTACGGGCAATTACCTGGAGTTTTTTTAGCTCTTAACAGCTTCAAGATACTTGAGATATTTACTTACAGTGTTTTATTGTTCTTGTCAGTTAAGAAACCAGCTGTTTAAAACTAAATGTAAAATACAGCGTCACACATAGGTTTGAAACTCACTTTTGCAGAAATGTTACTAAGGTCCTCAGTGGTGCCTCCAGCAAAGTAAAAATGCTTCCAGTCAAGTTCCAGTCACACTGAAATTGTCCTTAAACAAACTGACGGTGCTTTCAAGAACGTCAGACACTCAGACGTTCCTCCAGGAGCTCTATCTTCCAAAGACACAAACTATTATCTTTAACACCTTGTCAGACTTTTCAGAGCTCTCAGCTCTTACACATGTTCGCCTTACAAAATGGAAGAAGAGCTGCTCTGATCACTGTCACACTACTACTGCCACTACTGTCTGCACGTCTGGAGCTTGTAGCACTTTTAGCAGTTTCATTACTGTTTGCAGCAGAATTTACACTGAATGATAAAAAAAAGTTCCACTTTTGCCTTTTTAAAAGTTTCCAGTGATAAAACATTTGATGTAAAAAAAAAAGGAATAGTTCACATTCCAAAGATTTTGAGAGCTGAATTATTTTTAATTTGAAGTTTTGTTTGGTCTAAAAAAAGGGTTATTTTATGTTTAATATAGTTTCATGTTCCAACATGTAAGAACCTAAACTACAACTATCACCATAATAAAAACACATTTATTGAACCCAAAGATATTTAATTTATGACACAAAACAGAAAAAGAATCCAGTCCTGACATCGGAGAAGCTGGAACATAGAAAACGCTGATCACACAAGTGATTGACTCAATACTTTGCACAGTTTTGAGTCCACATCAAATTTTTTGGAGGAAACTGACTTAAGTTTTAAGTCCAACACTGATCAAAGTGCCCATCAGCTGTCAGAGCAAATGATGGCATTGTAACACTGAGAAGAATAAAACTATGCATATATCATATCACTGCTACAGAAAAATAATAAGAAGCTGAAATTCTTCATTTAATGTCTTTCTGAAGCCACAATACATGTGGGAACATGATCGGACCCCACTGAGGCTAAAATACATTTTACAATCCTTCAGTTATTATGTTTGCACTTCATTAATATTTGGGGACTTTATATATCCACAGATTTAAAAACATAATTATTTACACTACCAGTGAAAGTCCGGACACAACTTTTACTTCAGTATTCTTTCTTTTTTGTTTTTATAATTTTCAACATTGTATATTAATACTGTTGGATAGACATCCAAACTATGAAAGCACATGTATGGAATTATGTAGTCCAAAAAACATGTTACAAGGAATTCTGTGAATTAAAAACCATTCCAGTGACTACCTCATGAATCTGAGAGACTGCCATGAGTGTGTCAAAACCATGTTGCTACTTTGGACAAACTGAAATATTATAAAATATAAAATATATTCTGAGCTACTCAAAACATTTTTATTGACTACATAATTCCATATAAGTTGCCATAATTTCACATTTACATTGTTGAAAATAATAAAAAATATGGAAAAACCACTGAAGGAGAAGGTGTGTCCAAACTTATACCGTTAATGTTAATTAAAGCAGCAGAGGATGTAATATCCTGATAGCCTCCAATCACCTGAATACTACATTTCCCATAATGCAGAGTGATAGTATTAGACCTTACTACCCAATGAACACCCATATCTTTCACCACACCTGCAGATTACACTGTTATAAAATAAAATAACCTCAGAAATCTCCTTCCAGTACCACAGAAGGAAGGAAGCTGAGCTGTATTAACTGTGACAAGATGGAGTCAATTAATAACTCGAATGTTTCTTAAACTGCCCTTCTCCCGAATTATTGATCATGATTTTCTGTGGTCGTTAAATATGTATGCAAATATGCAAATGAGGTATTTTATGCCCAAATAATAATTTAGTGTTCAGACAACATGAAGCAAATAGGAAAAAGGTGCAATAGTCGACAGTAATACATTAACATAATACATTATTTTCTCTCACTCCGTTACAATCAAAACAGGACACGTCACTATAGCAACTTAATCATTTTGTTTGGTTTTAAGTTTGTCCACTCTGGGCTTCCATAGTTTTTTTCTTGTGATCAACTCACTGATCAACCAGTGGAGGATGAGGTTTCTATGTGTTTTTATTAGGAGCCATGTTGCTTCCCTTCACTTTATTTTTTTTGGTATAAAGTGTGTCAGTTTTACAGGGTCAATATTTATTGTATGATTAACACTGCGGCATGTGTGGAATTGAAAAGAGGCTTTTTGATTTGACTCCTTTTAAATATGCTTTGTCATATCATGTTTGTCATATCCTCTGAATATTACAGAATATTACAGTCTGCCCTTATTATTAACAACACAGTTTTTACTCTCGATTATAGTTTCTTTTATTCTCGCTGCAGAGTATCTCAGACATTTCCTGGTTTGTCATTTAATGGAAGTCAGAGTTTGGACAAAGGACGGAGGTGTTTGCTAAATAAATGTATTTTGAAAGTGCTTCAGACTTTGTGTCCAGTTGAAATTATCCTGCACCATTTAGCACTTAGCTAAAACCAAGAGCAGAAGAGAGAAATGATAATAACACAGCTTCCAGTGAATCATGATGTTTCTCTGCAGCTGTTAGATGTTTTATATGAGCTCATCATCAGTCCTTCAAGAAAAGGTAACGAGAATAATGTTTGTATGGCTTGTTTAATATGGTTTTACATCAGCTCTGTAGCTTTAATGATCTTTTAGCCTCTTTTAGCTCATAGTTTTTACACCTGTTGGCTACATTTTCTTTAGTTACTTGTGCTTTTCTCAGGTGACTGAGGTAATAGACTTTTAAAACATTTTTTTTGCAAACTGCTCCCTGGATTAATGCGAGCAACTAGTGCAATAGTCAGACCACCCAATCTGAGACCAGGTCATCACCAACACCAGAGCGTAGCGAGATCAGATGCACTTGACTTTAACCAGTTAAGACCGAGACCAGAAACAGGGCCGTCTTTTGGCCATGTAAGCCTCAGGGTGACTCACCTCTTGGTGACTCACACTGAAAGTTTCAGCAGCCAAATCAATACATTTAGCAGCTTATCTCTGTCGCTTCTGTAACCACCAGCTGTAGAAGTGAGTCACGTTATCGGTTGCATTTAAAGCAGGACCTTTACATCATTATGTCACAGTTAACACATAAATCATAAATAAATCACTATATATTGATATGTCACTGAGGTTGTGGTCTTGACTGGTCTTGAAATAAAATCCCACCTTGTCCGAGACGAGACTTAGACCAGTGTCAAGTACTACAACACTACCACCATCACACATTTGTGTGGTCTGAAGAAAACATCTTTTCAATTGAATTGAATTTAGATTTATTAACATTTTTATATAAGTTACACATTTTTTTGTATAAAACATGAACTTTTAATGAGATCAGCTGATAAGATCACATTCAGATGTCCACTACGTGACATCAATATGTGTAACTTGCCCTGGTGAAGTATAAGAATTAAAGTTTATATTGATCAGACTCGGCATTAAGAGTTCAACCACAAACATAAAAAGAAAATAAATATAGTTAAGGCAACAAAAAATATTGACAAACAATGAACTTCATATTAATAAAGACATTTCTTGAAGCACAGATTTAACATAAGTAGCTACAATTTTGATGCATTTCTTTACTGGAACTTTTACTTTTACTCCACCACAGTAAAAATTACTTTTTCAGATTATTATAACATGATGAATGATGACATATCATTATTATTATTATTAACCACCTGTCAGTACATAAAGAACATGAATGTGCTTCCTCGTGTCCAGCTGCTGGTTTTGTTCCACACAGCGTCGCTGTGGCAACGCTAGCCTTTTCATTACGTTTTTAAATAACATTTTGTTTGCCATTATTTTCATCTTTTACAGTTTGATGAATAAATCTGCACCAAATCTTCACATTCATGTTATGAACAACATCAAATCCTCAATCCATCAAATCCCTCCATGCTGAGTGGACTGCAGGCTGTAGTTACTTCAACTGAGTAAAGATGTGAAGCAGTACTTCTAAATGCAGTGGAGGAAGCAGTACTTGAGTACGTAAATACTTCTACCACCTCTGCTCAGCATAGATTTCAGTTTCAATAACAAGTAACTTATGGATTTAATTTGCCCTTTAGAATGAACAAGTTAAGACTCTGTTGTATTTTATATTTGTTGGTTTTAACATATTAGACGTCCTAATACCTTTCTCCTAACTTCACTGAGCAGTGAAGCAGATGATGATTAGTGTTCATGAAGGTCGTGTGCATCTTTCCAGCATCACATGATGATATTTACAGACGCAGATGTAATTTGTAGGATGTATTATAAAGTGTAAAGGTTTTCAGTTAATGTGGATACCTAACAGGTGTACACAGTACACAAACTCACTGCTAAGTATTTGCTTAGAAAAATACTCCACTGCAAGTAGAAGTATTATTTTTCCACTAAAATAAAAAGTACTAAAACACATGATCTAAATTTTACTTGAAGTACAAAAGTAAAAGTACCTCATTAAGAAAACTGTGTATTTTCACCTATTTTACCCTGATTTATACTGCAGTAAAAGTAAAAGTAATAAAATACAAACACTGCAGTAAAGTACCTCATAATTGTACTTATGTACTTAGTTACTTATAACTGTGATAACTACTTTACTTAAAGAATAATATGGGAGACATTTCCATAAGCTATTTGCTTACATCTCCACCATGGAGATGTTAAACTGTTATGACACAGTTTGTTCAGTTCGTGAACAAGAACATGCAAATACTTTGACATGGGATCCACAAGCTTCCGGGTTACCTGCAGGAATGCAGCAGGTGAGGGTTAAATACCTGAGCCCTGAGGGGGCGGGGCCTCATTCCAGTCTGACAGAAACATCTCTCCGCTCTCGACCTTTGAGACGAGCAGGGAGGAGAGAAACAGAAAACACAGCAGACACCGCAATGGCTACAGATTTAAGTGAGGACGCGGTGTTACGGTTCCTCCGGAGCAGCGGAGGCTCGGTGAAAAACTCCGAACTGCTCCTCCACTTCAGAACCTTCCTCCAAAACCATGCGGACCGGGACCGAAACCGGGAGCACTTCAAGAGGTTTGTCAACTCCGTGGCCGTTGTCAAACAGGTCGACGGCGCGCCTTACATCGTCCTCAAGAAGAAGTACAGTAGTTATGACCCGGGCAACAGTGGAGGAAGAGGCTCTTCCGGGCCGCTCCGGGTACCCGCCGGGAAAATCACCGAACCATCCCCGCAGAGGACCAACCTGATCCCGGGCGTGAGCGCAGAAAAATCTCGGCTAAAACCGCAGCAGAGGGAAGCTGGGACTCCCGCCCCGCTGGGAGAAGCCGCCAGGAGAACAGTCCTGCCTGCTGCTGGAATAGTGATGAACATAGAAACAAATATTCAGCAGAAACAACAACAGTCAAACAGCTCAGCTGAAACTAGTGATAGAAGAACAGCAACTCACATCAGAGAGAGGACAGAGGTGAAGGCCACCAGGCTGTCTGAGGCTCCTGCCCAGGCTCAGCGCACTAAAGGGGGCCAGCAGAGGATGGATTCTGGCCCCTCTCCTGGAATCACACCAGTAGCTCCTGCAGTCAGACTGGTCCCAGGCCCCCAACCCCTCAAAGGAGGGGAAGCCCGTTTACATTCCGGAGGAGCTCTTCATCAAGAGCCTCCTCTTCATCTTCATCAATCTGAGGTCGCCCCACGCCGCATCAGACACAGGCCGAGCTACAAGACTGCTGTCTCTTGTGATGACGATGAGGAAGAGGAGGAGCTGTTATTGAGACGTAGTTCAGGTGGAACAAAGTGGCCTATGAGTGGCCCCTCTTCGTACATCATAGACCGTCCTGTACCTCCCTCTTCATCTGAAAGGAAGCCCCCGAAGATTTTCATCCAGGATGTGCCAGGGGAAACACTGGGCCCTCGCGGCCCAGGATGGAGCACGCAGTCAGGGCTGGAGCTAAGAGGACCGCAGGCGGGGACAGTTGTGGATCCTGTGTCCTTATCTGGAGAATCAACTTTGACCAGACGCAGCCTGCCTTTAGATGCAGAGCGCCACACACCATCTACAGACCCCAGGTCCCTCCATGATGTCCACCAGGACCGTCAGTACTCTCAGCCTGCGGGTGTCCAGCAGGAGCCCGTGCAGGGGCCGCATCAAAACCAAAGGGTGCAGCCTTTGTCCAGCCACAGTAGCATCCTCTCCACCTCATCTGGCTTCTCCAGCGGTGACTGGCCACTGTCGGGTTCATCCACAGGATCAGGGTCCAGCAAGAGTTTTGAAGATCTACAGTCCAAAACAGGTACAGCAGCAGTCAACATGTCAAAACTAAATAACAAGTCTGATGACTTCTGATCATTTTTCTAATTGACAACTAATTCCAGTAATAAGTTGTGAATGTGTTTTACTTACAGACATTGTGGTTATGTTATTTGTTTGTCCAAGGACTGATCTGTCTTAGTCTTTATTCTGACTGTTAAACACCGTCCTGTTGTCTGAAAAGCTGTGTGGACAGGTGAGACTGGACACGATGTACAAATCCAGGAACCACTCCACAGAGACCCCAGGACCAAGCTCGATTCTGTGACTCATCTTGAAGACAGTATGACCACATCATCACCTTGGCCTCATTCGACAGACAAACTCCATGACGACGAGGAGTCACCAGTGCGAGCGTTGCACCTGTCTACAGGTCAGAGCTAAACTTTGTAGGACTGAGTCTGTCAACCACTGTCCAAACAAACATAGGTGAAGAGCAGTCGTCAGCTGCTGGGTAATGACATCTTAAGGCTGCAGTGTATAACTTAATATTTTTGCAGCTTCTTATTTATTGAAATTTAATAATGAGTCAGTTTGGAGCAGACAGAGAACAGACAGTAGAGAAAGAGAGAAGTAGACTTGATAAGCCTCATCCTTGTAGCTTTAATATCAATATTAAAGCTACAATATGATATTTAATGGAAATAGTGTTTAACTCTTTCAGAGCTTTTGCACTGTAACAATGGAGATAAAGTTCAAATATAAACTCTTATCAGTTGTACCAACTACATTAGTCAGTTGTAGGTTTCATGTTACACCCATGAACATCATGACTAATATGGACACAGAGTGAAACTCCAGCTTTATGATAGACTGGACGTAGCTTATGTAGTCATTGTTGTAAAACTACATACGTTTAGAACAAGACTTGTATACAGCTGCAGGAAATGTTGAAAAGCTCGTCACACTTTAAAACATGAATGAATGTTTAAACCAACAGGGACTTGTTGGATCACCTGACAGCTCTTCATTCTTCACACGATTGCCTCTACTTTTTGTGTGTGTAACTGTGTAACTGTTAAGAGAGAGTGAAGGTGTTGCTCTTATTCACGTTTGGACATTTCACAGTGTCACTGAATGAGACCACTTAAGATGCGAAAATGAAAATCATTGAATCTTGTGACCTAGTTTGTTTGAAGCATACTGAACGCTTTACCCCATCCCTCAGGTCATCTTCTCGACAACCACGAGGAGGCGGAGTTGAGCGACGGCCCCGCCTCTCCACCCGTGCTTCGGCTGCGCTCTGCGATCTCCAGGAGGCTCAGTCGCGAGGTGAGAAACAGGATGTGCCGCAGCCTGGGGACTGACCTCGACCAGATTCACCAGGAGCATGCAAGAGGAGGAGGAGGGAATGAGACAGCCAGACTCAACCGCCTCCATCTGATTTCCTCCTCGCTCAGCCTTCGCACCAACCTGTCGACCTCCTCGCTGTCATCTTGTGCCACACCACCTCGTTGCCAAAGCCTGGATGAGCTGGACGAGGGGACAGATCATAAGAGAGCTAGGAGGAGCCTCCCTGCCAGCTCCACCACTCACCATCAAGGCCCTGGTAAACAGGTAAGACTTACTGACAAGGCAACAACAGCTCCAACAGGGTCGCAAGTACCACGTTTTTTTATGACACAGTACAAAAACACTTCATTGACTCCCTGCAGGGAATTTAATACAGTTGATGTTTGTTCCTTTCGTCAGTCGCTGGTTCCTCTGGAGCCCAGGGAGCACGACTGGTTTGTGAAGGCAGCAGCAGGCACATGGCCCGAAATCTACTCCATGTTCAGAGAAGACCCGTCCCTGCTCAACAAGCCAGACTTCATCTTCGGCTTCACCGTGCTGCACTGGATCGCTAAGCACGGTGACCACAAAGTGCTCAACACCTTATGGTACGCAATGAACAGTTAGCTTAGTCAGGTTTGCAGCGTCGCCACAATGTCACAATGTTTCAAGATGATGAAGTTTCAGCCTCAGAGGTTTAAAGCAGCTGAGTCATTATAGTTGTACAGTATAGAAGACATTCATCCTCTGGAGACCACGTACACATACTAATACTAATACAACATACTAATGTACCACAGCTTTAGGTGAGATGACCTGTTGGCAAAAGTTCCTTTCTCCAGCATTTTCACTGCTAAATGTTTTCATCATGCAGCTAAAAGCTGATCTTAAAGCGACAATGTGGAATATAAGGTTTATTTGTTAAGGGGAAAAGCTGTCCAAACCTCCCTGGTCATATGTGGAGGAGACATTTCCTCCTAAACCTGATAATTGGTGGTGACACCCTTGGCAGCAACTACAGTAAAGCATTTGACAAGTGGCAGTAAATCTTTCACATCTCTGTGGAGGAATTCTGTCCCACTCTTCCTTGCAGAATTGTTTTAATTCAGCCACACCAGAGAGTTTTCTAGCATAAACGGCCTGATTAAGGTCATGTCACCGCATCTCAACTGGATTTAAGTTCAGACTTTAACTAGGTCACCTTCACATGTTTGTGGACTTGCTGGTGTGTTTAGGATCACTGTCCTGCTGCATAACCCAAGTGTGCTTGAGCTTAAGGTCACAAACTGAAGGCCGGAAATTCTCCTTCAGGATTTTCTGGTAGAACACAGAATTCATGGTTCCATCAGTCGTCCATGTCCTGAAGGAGCATCACACTATTTTTATGAAATGCTGTGTTAGTTTTACACCAGATGTAACAGGACGCACACCTTCCAAAGAACTTTTATCTCATCAGTCCTCAGAATATTTGTCCAGACGTCTTTGGGATAATCAAGATGTTTTTTGGCAAATATAAGGTGTCTTTTTGATCAGCAGTGGCTTTCACCTGGGAACTCTCCCACTGATGCCATTTTTGCCCGGTCTCTTATGATTGAACCATGAACACTGACCTTAACTGAGGCAGTGAGGCCTGTTGTTCTTTAGATGCTGTTCTGGGTTCTTTTGTGACCTCCTGGATGAGTCATTGTGCTGTGGACTAATTTATCTTTCAGGTTTGGACAGCTTTTTTTCCCTTAATGAATGAAATCATCATTTGAAAACTGCATTTTGTATTTACTCAGGTTATCTTTGTGTAATATTAAAATTAGTTTGATCATCTGAATCATTTAGAAAATCAGGTGGCAGATACTTTACACTGTACCTCTACTCTGCTGACAGAAAAGTCTGATTTCATGAGATTCGTCAACTGTGTCTCTTCATCTTCTACCAAAAAAAGTTATCAACTGCAGCTTTAACAAATTCTTTACATCATCAAAATGTGGTTGTAATCATTGTTTGTGAAAAAACAATTTTTATGGCATCAAATGCAAAGAATCTTCTGATACCTCACGTGACCAGGCACTGATCTACTGTCTCGTGCTGCTGTTGCAGGTATGGAGTTCAAAAGGCTACTTTGACCTTCAACGTAAACGCCAGGTCAAAGTGTGGCCACACACCTCTCCACATCGCTGCCATCCATGGCAAAAAGAGCATAATACGGCTGCTTATTAAACGCTTCAGTGCTGACGTGAAACTGAGGGACATAGCTGGAAAGAGGCCTTGGCAGTACCTCAGCTGTACCATGACCCCGGACGTCTTCCAGCTGCTGGGAGCGCCGGCACGGGCTGCTCTGGGAAATGTCAATACATTAGAACAACGACAGGAGCAGCAACCTCGCCGTCTACGCCATAATTTCTCCACGGCCTCAGGAGAGAGACCGTTAAACATTGTAGTCACATCTAAGGTCAAAAGGTCAACATCACTTGCTGCAATCCTCAAACACAAGTCTATGCATCCATTTCATGCAAAACAGTCTGAGACTTCCATTTAGAAACCTTTCAAATGGAACTGGTTTCTGGCAGTGGAACGTGAGTGACAATCAGTTTATTCTGTTTATTACACAGTCAACAGAAGCACACCACTGTGAAGAAAAAGTAGTATACCATGCAAACCACAGCGATATGCCATTACCCACTATCCCACTGCAGCTTCTCTTTATACTACTTTTTAGGATTATACGCTGCATGTGTTCTTAAACCTGTGGAGGAACTGTAAAACTCACCGCACACTCCCACACAATACATTTCAGGAAATACTGCTACGCATGGTTCACATTAAGTTTTAACAACTATAATAAGCACTTCTGCTTTTTCTGCTTTGTCAGGTTTAGTATGAATCTGTTACTGCTGTGTATTAATGCAGCCTGCACACTGTTCAAACTCTGCTTGTGTGTCATTTTGAACACAGTGGAAAACTACTTTCTGGCACTGTGTTCTGAGTTTATCTGGAAGTGAATATCAGGGATTAGATCGTATCGCACATGTGAGATGTGTAACCGCTTAAAGCAAGAAGTGATTTGCAAGCACTTGGCAGAGTCGCTCTGTTTACAGCATCATTGTCTGATGTCATCATTGTGTGAGAGAAGTTCATGAGCTGCAGGGCAAGTTTCATCAGTAACAGAGATAAAGCCGAAGCTAATCTCTGTAAATACAGAATTTATATAATCCTCCTGTTGTTTGCAAATCATCCATCCAGCTTTAGACTGATCTTCCTTCCAGGCAGTCTTTCAGATCATTTACAGGAATTTTAAGGTTCTGCTCCACAGAGAAGTGGTGTAGAAAGAATCCCCTCTGTAACCATGTGTTTTATGTGCAGACCAGTGGATATAGTGAGCCAGTTAGCTTGAGTTAGCTTGCTCCTGTTATCAGTGTTAGTGCCAAGCTAAGCTAAACTAACCACCTGTAGCTTCACATGTACCTTTTAGATATGAGAGTGATGCTAATCCTCTAATCTAATTCAAAAACGTACATGTAGCTTTTATTAGCATAGAGATGTATAATATATGACAAACCAGATCCTAGAGGAGAATCTAGAGCACTTGAACACATCACAGTGGTTGATAACTGCTAAAATATGGCTAGGCATTATGCAAGTGATGCCTAGAAGGTTATTGATCAATCTAAAATGCTTATGGAGAATATAGAAAATGATCAATAGGAATAAATCACTTATTTGTGTAATAATGGCTACATAACTGTTTTGTTTTTTTTTGGTTTGTGAACTAATGTGTTTTGAAAATGGCCATAATTTGATGTTCTATAAGTAAAAATTACAGTATTTTCCACATCCACTAGTAAAGGTTTATAAAGAGTATTTAATGTTTTACAGTTGGTAATGACTGTGTTTGTCATACTTACCTGAATTGACTTTCATGAAGCCTTGAAAACAGAAACATGGAGCAGTC